>JAAAKG020137236.1:0-12959 GCA_010014905.2 Druon quercuslanigerum
GTAGACAGTATTAACGCTGAAATGCTTAAACACGGTGGCGAGTACATACCACATAGACTGTGCGAACTAATAAATATTGTAAATGTGAAATGAATATGACTAAAAAATGAGCAGATTTATTTGATTTTCAAATACAGCGATGATAGAACCTATTTTCTGACAGTGGATGGGATCCGTATGAAATGAAACAGATAAAGATTTGTTGTTTAATTGTTAACAGTTTAATATTATCTATATGAAAGTTTAAGTCTATTGACTTTCACTACAGCAGCTTGGCCGTTTATCTCGGTTTTTACGTTTTCTCTTTCTAATCTTTCTAGCACTTCATAATTCCCTTCATATTCATCATCAAAATTTTTCATAGGTTTTTTTAAAAATTTCTATTAGGTCTTTATCATCAGTTTTTATTTCTCATAGAATAACTTTACGATTGTGATATATTTTTATTTTTCTTCAGCCGCAATTAACTTTTGTCACGCATAAGTTTTCATTTCATATAAGTTTAAAAAAAATAAAATTCGATTAATAATTGTCTTAAGTTCTTAATTTATCCCTTTTAAATAGTGCTCTATTAGATGATTGACGTTCTAATAGAAAAAACGAATTGATAGGGCGTACACTTTGTGTCGTAGAAACTTATACTGTAAGAAAATATGAATAATTCAAGCAAATCGTGCCATTTAGAATAAAAAAATATTGCTTAGGATATTCTACGAAGCCGTAATGTCATCTTTCAAGATACACATTGTTTTGTGGATAGAATGCTGTTGTTTTAAATGATTTAACTTTAAAAGGTTTTGCCACTTTTCTCACTAAGTTACTTACAAATGTTGATATTAGTTCAGTTCAAAAAGATTTTGGGGAACGGTAAACGCATATACATTCTCTCAGAGAAAGTTCTCAGCTACTATTGAACCGTTTGCATCAAGAATTGCTGAGAATAAAACACATTTTCTAAATTTATTTTGAATAGTTAGTATATTTACGTTTCTTATGTTGTTTGTGAAAGTAAACCATTATCTTTATTAAATTTCTTTAAAATTCGCGCACAGATGTGTACTTTATAACCATGGAATTTTTATTTTTTACGCAAACTGATTTTTTATTTTGGCATTTTTAGAACTGAATCTGAATTTTCATTTTCTGCCAGTCATAATTTTGACGAATATGATCAGATTTTTTTAATCCCTTAATGATATTAATCTGAAAAATGGGCTTCCTTAATAATTGAGTTCGTTGTTCTTTCTTTAGATATTAAACTATTATCGTAGAAAAACTAATAGACCAGATTTTAGTCTCGCTGGTATTGAATGGAAATAAAATATTAAAAGTTTAATACTGTATAAAGCACTTGATAAATAGCATAGAATAGAATCGGCTTCAATCAAGGTGGACGAACTTAGGTAAAACACACTCATTGACAAAGATCTTGATCTATTATGCACGGGGAGAAATCTAGTTTGCAAACCTGGGGATCATTGTTAGAAACAGGTGACTCAGTCTAAGAAAAGTACAGGAATTCATTTTCACGTTGGGCCATCTCACGAAGCTTAATATATAAATATTAAGAATATGAATCAAATGGTTTTGACTAAACGCTTGTCGCTAGAGTGACGAATGGTTCGACCGTTAGGGACTCAGCGTAAGCACACAATTGCAGTACATAGGTTTGTTTTGATTCTTGGGAATTAGCTAGCTGACCGTGAACACAACAAAATGTCAACTAATTTTTAAAAATTGAATATTTTAGATTTTGCCAATAATTTTTGAAACTAAAAAATTTTGGGCGTTTTTATAATCAGATTTAAAAAAAATAAAAAACGAGAAAAGTCGTAAAAAACCATTTATCGGTTTTATACACTTTGCTCTATGCCGCCACACAATGTAGTCAAAAGCACTTTTTTTGGACAAAGGTCTGTCTGCAACTCAATTTTTAATTGATTTGGACCATTATTTTAAATGAACGTAAAGCTTTTATGTATATCGGTTCGGTGCGAAAATTTCATTATTGAACAACAAAATTAATAATACTTTCATCCTAACTTTTTAAATGTAACTTTTTTTAAATGTACGAATTGACTACCGAACAGCTGGAGTCAATGTAATTACTATCTAGCAATAGATTTCAGTGTTTTAGAGTAGGCAAAAATTGTTTATAATTTCTTAAAAACTAAAGAAAAAAGGCCATTTTTTATGATTCGCAATGATTTAAGGAATTTTTATGAACAAATACCATTTTTCGTACATTACAATGAATACGCACCATTTTTGTGTGCAAAATAGACCAAAAATATCGTGCTATAATTCTGCTTTCCTTTTTTTCAGATTAACAGCAACTGGTAATTATTTAAAGAATATTTATAAACAAACTCACATTTTTGACATTATTCCACGAAAAGGCCCACTTTTTGCGAAACCCAATAAAAATGTGTTTTTAGTGACTCCTAGCTGTAACTTTGGTCAAATTAATAAAAAATATAAATTTTTTAATTAAATTTTGATAAATAAATGCATATTTTGACTATTTTTCCAATAATAGGTTCAATTTTCTTTTCGAAATCAACTAAAAATGTATTTGCAATGACTCTTAGAAATGATACTCCGCCAACGGTTGACAAATGACCAAAATGTGAATTTATTTATAAAACTTGTTAAAATAATTGAAATTATAAGTTTTTAATTAAAATCAACCAAATGTGTTCTGGTATGATGATATTTACAAATTTAATGTAATACATATAAATCTTCAATTGATTTATTTCGCGAATTGAACTACGTTTTAAACCCTAAGATTGTGCAAAGCAACGAGTAATCAAAATCATCGAAATACATTAATGAAAAAATTGAAGTAATAATCATCATCATACAATAAAATATCAGTGTACATTTGTTTCCTTGTTGCTCTCGCCCGTTGAACGATTTTTCTCTCTCACACGCGGAAAAGTCTATACTTTGAATTATGGAGAGCTAAAATTCGGCAGTCTATAACGTTCGTGCGCAAAAACATTTTTGATTGTTTCTTCCGAAGTATTCGTTTTAGAGTTCTGAAATTTTCTAGAAAACTTCTTAGAATTCTGATGGTAATACTTTCTCGCTGGAAGTTTTTCGAAGTTAAAAATTTCCTCGATACTTTTTTTCAGGGAAGCTGATTAAGGTTCTGATTAACATTAAAAACGTAACTATCAAGTTGCTTTATTGTCCCAAGTCAAGTATTTTGCGCACTGCTAACATATTTCATGCAAGTGCACCAAATTTGAGCTTATTTCTTCAATAAACAACGAAGTTTCGACGCGTTGAGCACAAAAAAAATTATTAAATTTAATCCAATAGTAAAATAGTTTTTAGTTTTTAGTCGAATCGAAAAATTTGTTGGACATAATTTTTGCCTTTTTTAATGATCTATAGGCTGATATTCTTTCCCCTTTATTTTCTGACTTTTTCTTCGGGACAATCCTTTCCCGGCAGCTTACCCTCAATTTATTTATTTATTTATTTTTGAAATTATGCAATTGCTTAAACGAATGTTTAAACGCTATGAAAAATCGTACCCGATCAGGATTCGGATCCTACCTAAACAACAGCCTGAAACCTGTGGACGAAATCTTAGCCAACATTTTACAATGAAAAGCCAGGGTTAACAGAGGAATATTTTTTTATATTTTTACGTTTTACACATTTTATATGAATAGGTGCATTTATAAATGTTTAATAAAAATATTTCATTTTAATTCACTTAAATTTTAGTAGTTAAATGTTTAATTTATACATGTATTTAATTTGTGATTTCTGATAAAATTCTAAAGCTCCAAAATTTAATGGATTTATTACTTTCAGATGTATTATAAAAGAAAAAAATATTGAAAATTCAATTTAATTTTACAGCTTAAAAAAAAGAATCGATTGATTATAGTTCTACTAATCTTCTTTAGTAAAAACCTAAAAGTAAATTAGAGTTAAAAAAATTGTTTAAGATACAAAATACTTAAACCTGATTAATATTATAACTTTAAAGTTGAATTTAAACATTGAATGGAAGGTTAGCTGAAATTAGAAGAAATAAGTCTTAAAAATAAAAATGTTTATATGATAAGAATTTTATAAAATATTGTTAAAGGTAGTAATTATTTATACATTTTTGTAGAATATAATAATGCACATTATGTAATATAATTAATAGTATAATAGTATAATAAATTAAAAACATAGGTAAGTGAAGTAAGCGGTGTTTATTTAATTTTTTTATTACTGGAAGAATATATGAAGGGTTGCAGTGTACAGAATTAGATAAAAAAACAAAAACTAATTTTTTTAGGAAAGCCTATAAAGATAGAAACAAAATTTACTCCCGAGCTAAAGTGTTTTTGAATTGAGGCCAAAATAGTATAATTAAACAAAATTATCCATCTCCGAGAAATAAAATGTGGAAGTTTATTATCTCAATAAGATTCAAATTTCGTGGGTTTTGAATATTGTTTTTATACAGCGTCTGCAAACTTATTCTTTAACTTGAAAACATAATAAAAACTTGTTCCCGAAATATGAGGAGGCTGAGTCAGAATGAAAAAGAGTTTATAGGAAAAACTTATTCTGTTCCGGACAAACAAAGATTTAATGTGGCCGTATCGCAATATAACATTCATAAAAATTTTATTATAATATAAAATATAAGTCACACGCACGGAAACAAAAATACAATGCTTAAAGGTACAGCCGAGAATGGCGCGAAATCGCAAACTGTCGGCGGTAATGTAGCGCTACTGCCCTTGAGTGATATTGATTGTAAGTTTCTGTAAAGAGTCCCAGAAGGCTCGCTAACTCAACGTAAGTTGCTAATACTATTTCGACTCACATCTTAACTATACGCAATAATATATTTTAACGAGGATTTACTAAAAATAAGGTGTTTTTTTACGAAAGGTACTTTATTGATATGAATCAAAGTAAGATATATAGCATATTTAGTTGTATTAGTATATGAAATAGTTATTTATAGATATAGAAATCATGTAATCTAGTAATCACAACTTAACACTTTATAAAGTGTACCTCTACATGAGCAACAATCACTAGTAACATAATAATCTGTAATGTAATATTGCACTCTTCATAGAAATTATTTTTTTATTTTTGTAAGTGTGGCGTGGGGAACGGTCAGTAGGAACAAAAAAATATAGTTTACTTTAGGAATTGTCAATTAATCACGAAATTCAACAAAATTTTGGTCTGTTTGTGTTTGTTCCACTGTCTAGGTATTTAACGGAGGGGGCCCTGGAGCTGCTTAACTTTCTTCTAAATTATTTTCAGTTTTTCCTGAAATCCTTTAGGATTTTTAATCTTTTTTTTTTTGAAACTTTTATCAAATTGTATGGTTTCGAAAAATCCTGCGTATTTTTTTTTATCCTATACGTCATTTTCTTCATCGATAAATTTTTCTTTATCTGATAACTTTGAAAATTTGCGTCTTTTAAACACTGCGTCTTACGGCGTTGATAAATTATCTTTATCTTCTTTTTTTTTTAGTAGAGGCTTCATCGTAAATTGCTTAAAATTTCCTTGTTTTTTTCTACAATTTACCTCGGCGTGTACACACTCACCCTTGGGATATCAGCTCCTCCGTGGGCGCCCGGAATATGTAGGTACGGCGCCGCCTTGTATACCTGCTTTATACCTGCGTCGACTCTTTGTAACTTCGAACAGAGCCCCGAGCTGTACGGATTCACATCTTTCTGGTGTAGTTGCATCTTCAGGTTCAAAAATTGTTTGTGTTTGCTGTTTTGCTTCTTCTTACTATCTGCCTATCGTTTTTAAGGTTTAAGTTGATTTAGTTTATAAGCACAGCTTACGTGTACATACCTCGTGCTTGTACATAGCTTGAATTTAATTTTGTTAATTAATTTCTGTTTGCTCGTCGAATTGTTTCTTCTGCACTCTTGTAACCACCGTGTTCCAAGATTATTAAAGAAGTTTGTAACAAGGATAATTTTTTGCGCATGCAAATAATGACAAAAATCTATTATGGATTAGGCTATCGCTGGATCCATTTATTCATATGTGTCATACTTACGTTCAGTTTCAGTTAGTAACCTTAAGACATACGTAGTTGGTTGGTTTTTGTTAATCTTACCTTGATAAATATTCCGCCTGTGGCATAACCTGATGAATCTGTATTCAGGATTAAAGATTCTGATAAATCGGGCCGTATTAAATGTGGTTCTTGGCACAATTCATCTTTTAAAAGGTGAAACCCTTGTTTGTATTTTTAAGTTGAAAATCCTTAGCGGCAATGATTTTTTTTGGCTTAGGTCGAACTCCCTCTTTATCTATTATATTTCCTCAATATCCTACTCTGTTTCATAGAAATTCACACTTGTCATGTTGTAAATGAAGATTTTCATTTTGTAATTGGCTCATTAATTCATGAAATTTGTATTCATGTTCTTCTAACGTATTTGCATAAATCACAATCTCACTAAGATAACCAAAAAATTTCGGTATTTGAAATCCCGCTGGAAATAAATTCATTATATGTTAAATATTGTTGCATTTTTTTACCAAAAGGTATTCAGTTAAACTCATGATGTCCATGACGGGTTAAAAATGCGACTCCATGTGCGTTATCGCGAGCTATTTTCATATTGTGGAAACCCTTCGCTAGATCCAAAACAGAAATAGCGAGCGGATCCTAATTGATATTAAATGTGATGAATATTCGGTTGCCGATATAAATCTTCGACTATCTTTTCATGACATTTTCTCAAAAAATGCACCATTCTCCATTTCTTTCTTCCTTTAGAAGCTAGTGTTTTATTAACAATCGAAATTGATGTATTGTTAGATGATTGTAAAGGTTTTATTACATTAAACGAAATTAATATTTCGTCTACTTGCCAAATGATTTCCAACTTATGAATTGGAGGAAATCGATATTGCCGTGAAAAATATGGCTATCACCTGTCATTTATACTAAGTGCTGAAATATGTTTGTAGCTTCTAGGCATTATCCCAGAATGTGGAAGCAATCTGCTTTTTCAGTCATTCATTTTTCAAAGTGCTCATATTATTTCATATATAAATGATCTAACTGTATCAGTTTTTTGATGATCTCTTCCTTTCCTTCACGTGTAATCTTTTCCATCCATCAACAAAATAGGCTAAAGGGATGTTTTTTCCATAACAAGAGAATTATTTCGAGAGCGTCGCGGAGGGAAACTGCTGGCCTGTTTGGCTGTGTCATATTTTTTAGTCCTTTCGAGTCCTCGTCGCTTGTCTTATCATAGCTGACTCATTGTTGATCTCAAATTTTGAAAGAAGTGCTCTTTTGGTACTTCCTTATTATTCGATTGGGAAAGTCTTACATTCAAAAGTTACTTTATATTAACCTAAAAATCAATAAAGTCATTAAGGGGTTAAGGTTTGACTTTGATCTAAAGAACTACCAGTTAAACTGAAATTCGTGTATATTAGGATAGTTTTGCAGGGGAAAGAGGTTGTAAAATAAGCAAGTCAATTTTTAAGGCCAGCAGGCCGAAAAACAAACTTTTATCTCTAGTTTTTGCAGGACTAATGAATGCAGAGCAATCAAAATTATCGGGTTCTGAAGTTTCACTGTCTAATTTAGTTAATGACTTATCAAACTTAGCTCTAGTTTTCCTATCACTTTTATTTCCGTAATTTTTTTCTTATATACCCTAACCTACCATTTTTTTAATCCACATTGCTGATGCCTAATTTCAGTCATATTAAAAGCAATAATAACAGCATAATCAAATTAGTATAAGTTACATGTCTTTGGCCAAGGTTTTCCGGCCATAGGATTTTCCCCGCCATAGGATATGTAAGCACTTCCCTCTTAAGTTATATTTAAGAATTTATTATACACATATACAATTAGAATTTATTAACTGCTAAGAAATTGCATTAGCACAGGAAGCTGGTGAAAGGTGAGTAGGTTCCTTCTAGTCTACTGGTTCATTTAGTTGATTAAAGACGTGATAATGTTGAGAGGGTGATTAATCTCTGCAACATTCTATGTAGGTTTGTCAAAAGAATCGGTTTATTTAATAGATTGGATATTTGTTATGGTTGAGATAGTGACTAATCTCTGCAACAGTTGTAGGACTAATTTGGAGTGAAATCATTAAATAGACTACAAAATATTGAAAGTCTCAGATTTGGATTTTTCCGTGCACAACACTGGCACAATTAAGCTTCATAAACAAACATGACTGAGATACTTTTCGATTTTTTCAGACTGAACTAAATGGATCGAACTCAAGAAAACTGTAGTAAAATAGTCCCATGCTGGTCGCTTAGGTTTGTATAGGGCTAAAAAATTAAATTTTACAATACACATTTTTTGTTACTCAAACGATATTTCATGGTTACAAAAACATTTTTAACAATATGTAAACATTGTTCTGGTTGAAGTTGGGTTAGTCATATGCCATTGTAGAATATTCGATGTCTGTAAGCGGAAACAATCTCAGGTTTTGCACTGTAATTTGTGAAGAAAAATATTATTCGATACACGACACCTCGCGGGTGGGTACTCCCTGCGCATGCGAAGGCCTAACACTCGCAGTGAGCAAACGTCCTTTCTTATCGAAATATGCTGTTTTTGAAAACCCTGAAATTCACAGAAAATGTTAACAAACTTAAACACATTCACTCACAGTCGTAACAGAATAATTAGGCAAGTGTCAAAATACTTTTGTTTAAAGGTAACAAAAATTAGTTTCACTTTCATCGTACATCACAGAAATGCGTAAATTTATTTATTAAATTAGCTCTTAAAAGAGCGCAAACTCTCTAAGTCGTGGAGTTTTGATATTCACATGTACTTACGCCTCCAAAAAAAAGAAACAGAGCTACTTCAAAAACTTCGTACGCAGGCTTTGCCACTTAGCATCGAAAAGGACACCGCTGAGCAAACCCCTCTCCCCATACCTCAGCGTCATTAGCTTAATCCGCCATACAACTGACAATAAAGTGACAGCGCTTGATTCACCACACTAAGTTTAAGAGTTTGATTTTTCGTAGACCCCTTAAACCTAAATAACGTGAACATTTAAATTTATATTCTGGAGAACTTTTCAGAAAGTCAACTGATTAATCTAAAAATTTGAGGATAAAATTTACTTGATTAAGATCTATTTATTCCAAATATTCGATTTTTTAGCAGCACTTTCGACTTTTAGCTAACAATAATAGACCAATTCGTCTAAGAATTTTAGAATAAATTGAATAAATAAAGTTCCAGGGGTGCTTTACAGGAAATTGTTAGTCATTCGTTGATTATAGAGATATTTTACTTGTTATGTCAAAAAATTGATTCTTTAGTAGTTTCGTTGACTTATAGCCTACCATTTTTAACTGATTGTTTCAAAAAATCCATGATAACTTGAATAGATGTTTCACAACATTTTAAATAAAACTCAACTCTTTCTATTTTCAAGTCATACTACATTCATAATATGGGATTAAAAATATTAGAAATTCTTTCTCACGAAATTTATGCATTAAGGTAATAAGATTTAATTCAGTAAGTACAATTTATAAAATATTACATTTAAATACACTCAAGTTTACGATACTGAGTTATTGTGACATCAAATTAGAGAATGTTATTTATAAAAAAATATCATCAGTTTCTTTAAAAAAGATGTGTTTTATAAAAAATCAATTCCATCATTGAACGTGATAAAATGTTTAATCTATCTATTAATAAATCGTCTAAAGCAACAAATCACTCGTGAAAAAGGAATGCGTTAGTGCTTCAGATAAGTTCGGTTCGAATCCCACCCACAGTCGTTTCGATTTTTCATAGCGATTATGTATATAGTGAATGAATTAAGTAATATAATAATAAAAATAATAATTGTACGCGTGTATCCGTATTTAATTGTATTTAATTTATTTATTTAGTTCCTCCTTCTGAAGGCTGAATCTTTTGGTGGAGTGAGTTATTTTTCATATAGTCGTTTGAGATTCTCATATGCTTTGTATGGCAACTTCAAAAGATTTTCGCTCTTTCAAATAAAATGTATTACTATCGTTTTGGCTTTGCTTGTTAACTTTCATATAGCGAATTTAAAATTCTCGCAAGTTTTATAAGAGTTAATGCAACATCATTTCCATTTGTTCAAACAAAAATATTAGTTTTGACGGCCGAAACCCACTATATTAATTTTTGATTCGCAAACACTGTTTTCCATATTTTGAAATGATATTATATTAAAGTCTTATTCATTTTTGTCATTTATTCTAACAAAAAGTCTCTCAGTGTACACTATTAAGCTGGATTGCGTAACAAATTCAACATAAATTAATTAAATAAAACTCTAGGTTAATTTTTCAATTAATTAGCATTAATTATTTATTTGGGAAAATTTTGTACTTTTTGTTTCCAAAAATCGATTTTTTAGCAGTTTTATCAACTTGTAGCTAATAATAACAAACTAATTTGATAACAAATTTTATAATAAATTGATAAGATGTTCAAGAGTATTTGTCAGAAAAGTTTTATTTATTTATTACTTATCGAGATACTTTCATTTTATATTTCAAATTTCGATTTGTTAGATGATCAGTCGAATTTTAGACTGCAATATTCAACCGATTTCTCCAAAAATTTGTTGACACGTAAAAATCGTTTAAAACAGAAACTGTATGAAGTTTGACGGGGGTTTTTTTTACTAAACTTCTATTCATTCAATATTTCTAACAATATCTTAATTTTTCTATCCACAATTCTATTTGTTAAAAACTTAGTGAACTTATAACCTACAATATTCAGCCGATTCTTCCCAAGATTCGACGATAACTTGACTACATAAAATTTCTCGCGAATTTTTCAGTAAATTTTTGATCATTACGTGTTTCTAGAAATGTTTCACTAAAGTTTGATATTTAAGCAGCCGTGACAACTTTTAGCCTACAATATTAAACCATTCTGTCTCAAAATGTTAGGAGAAATAGACTAGCTAAAGTTTCACGGGAATATTCCAGAAACTCTTGATTCAATTATTATTGTTTCTATAAGAGATACTGTATTGGTTATTTCCAAAATTCGACGTTTTGGCAGTTCTGTCCACATGTAGCCTACAATATTGAACCAATGCATCTTAAAATTTCAGAATAAAATGACTAGATGAAGTTCTAGCTACTCTTCACAGGAAAGTATTATCCATTCCTTAATTCTAGTCATATTTAGCTTTGTATTCACTAAATGTGATTTTATAGGAGTTAAGTCGATTAATTACCTAAAATATTCAATGGAAGGTTCCAAAAAAGCTATGGTTAAATGAATGGATGAATTTGAATAGGATTTTTTAGGAAATTTGTATTCATTTATTATTTCTGGAGATGTTTAATTTTTTATCTCTAAACTTCGATTTAATCGATTGGTCCTTTATTTCGATGCTAACATTTTTTAAATTTTGGCTAAATATGAAGGCAGTATGAAGCCTTCAAAAGTTTTTGGTCTTCATTTCTTTTGTATAATGATTTATTAAAGGTAGATTAAATAATTTGTTATACACTAGAACCGTATTTTAGTGCCCTGCGGTTTAACTCGTATATATTGCGCAACATTCTATACTCCAATATGAAAAAAAAGCAGGCGGCCCTGACTGTTTACGTTTCGACTCCCCTGACTTAATTCCAAGGTTATTTACAGGCAACCCCCGGCACTGGAACTAAACCGAGAGTTGGGTGCACTGTTGCAAATTAATGCTGATAATAATAAAAGAGATTTCTTCAAATTAACTTTCTCTATTGTTATGTATATTAAAAAAAGTAATACCTACTTTAGTTGCCTTCTTCTATATAACCAAAACATGCTTCTTTTCCTTAACAAAGAAGTTTCAAGAAGGTAAAATTATGTTCAAGTAAAGCGAACAGACACCTCAACAAAATTATAACTTCTTTTTTTCTTAAAGAATTTTTAACGAGCTTTGAATTAATAAAAGCAATTAAAGATAATGGTTCAGTAACACCCAGCTCTGAGCTAAAATGGAATGGTAGGATATTGGAGAATGGAAGAGAGATAAAAAGAAGAACCTAAAAAGAGCGCTAGCTAGGACAGAGACGAATGTACCAGAGATAGAGAAAAGTGTTGGTAGTAGTGGTAGTCATTAAGAGACTCTGCTACCACTTTTACTCATGCCCTCCTCACCTTCTTCTTCTGGTCAATCGGCCTCTTCTTAGAAATAAAGCCGTTCAGCGCGCGTAATCTTCTCCAGGCATCCTCGCGACGGCGACACCATTTTTACCGCATCCTGTTTTCCTAATTTTCTCTTTATTTTCATCCATCCACTATGCTTCTTTTTTCTAGTTCTCTAGTTCTCTAGTTAACTTTACTTAAGCTTCGTTTACCGCTTGTCGCGAACTATTGTACGTATGCTTTATTCTACAGCTTCAATATGCTGCATTTTCAATCCTTGTATTATTTTTTGTTTTATTATCCTACTCATTCATTTTAATGCATTACTAGAAAGCATAAAGAATCCGTACATACATTTCATAAATTATATAAATCCTTTCAAATCGCGGTAAATATGCTCATTATCTATACGTTCAGCACCAGTGGACGACATTTTCCGGGGATAAATGTAATTATTTAGATTTGCACGTTTTAAATTGAATTCGATTACGTAAGGTTATTAGTGGATGATTCATTTACGCAAAGGTTAATTTACGGGAGTTCAAGGCGATTTGAGCATATCATGAGCAATCAGAAAAGG
The DNA here is from genome assembly GCA_010014905.2 of Druon quercuslanigerum. Classification (NCBI taxonomy): domain Eukaryota; kingdom Metazoa; phylum Arthropoda; class Insecta; order Hymenoptera; family Cynipidae; genus Druon; species Druon quercuslanigerum. Next base: position 12,744 of record JAAAKG020137236.1, read on the forward strand.
GACGCTTTGGAGGGGAGTCAGTAAGCGATGTATGGAAGGGCATGAAAGAGAAAGTGAAACGGTTTATGCAAAATTTTGAATGAAGAAAGAAACGGTAAATCCATGGTGGCGTAAGGAATCTAAAAAATGAAAAAAAAAGGTGAGAAGGAAGTACAATAAGTGGAAAGAGGCAACTGCGAAGAGGGTGAAGTACGTAGACATGAGGAAAGTGTTTAG
>JAAAKG020137237.1:0-12959 GCA_010014905.2 Druon quercuslanigerum
GAATTTTTTTTACCATTTTTCGTAATGTTAAGTTTTTTAATCTATATAGACAGAAATTTGGATGAAAAACAGTATAATGATGATGCCATTTCTTCTCGAGATTATTATTGTCAATACTATATACAAATAACAATAAAAAAATGCAATAATTAGGTATTTTTCGATAGAAAAATTCAATTTTTTCAATTCCATTTTTTTTAATGTATTAACTTGTTACTTTGTTGATTAATCTTATGATTTTTTTAACAAACTTGTTAAACAAATGCTTTATTTGGGCATTTATCGGCAGTAAAATTGTTTTTTTTTCAGTGCCAGTCCTGTTTGTCGGGAACTTTATGACAATTTCAAAAACATTCATAAATAATTTAAATTTTAATATTTTTTAAAACAAATTTTATAAACAAATGCGTAAATAAAGAATTTGTCGAAACAAAAACGTTTTTTTCAATTACGAACTTCATGATACTTTCAGAAAAAACTGATAATTTATTGATCAACTTAATTACTTTTTTAAACAATTCTATTAAACAAATTCATTATTGGGGCATCTATCGACGGATTTTTTTTATTTCAGACTTTTTAATTGGGATCTTCATAATAAATTCAGCAACATTCATGATTAGTTGATAAATTAATTGATTTTCTTTAACGAATTTAATAAGATTTCCAAGAGATTCCACACCCCTGATTTTTAAATAAGCTTTTAATTTTTTATAAATAAACAAATATAAAGAAAAAAATTGTCATTTTTTCGATTTTACGTTCCCAATATTATATAATAAATAAACAAACAATTTTATTAAATAATTGATTCGATTTTCCCTAATTGTTTGTTTTTGCAATAAATCTGCGTTAAAACAATATAATGATAAATAAATTTCTTGTTGATATTTTTATTGATAATATGCATTTTTTCGACATAAAAATTCTTTTTTATAAATTAAGAACTTCATAAAAATTTTTATAAAAATTCATAATTTGTCGATTAATCTTATGATTTTCTAAAACGAATTTGATAAACGAATGCATTATTCGGACATTTGTCTACAAAAAATTTCATTTTTTTCGATGGAAACTTTTTAAATTAGAAACTTGATTATAATTTCAGAAAAATTCATAATATTCTGATCAATTTAATTATTTAACAAAAAATTTAATAAGCAAATTATTATTGGGGCTTCTGTCGACGGAAAAATTCTTTTTTTTGATATCAGGCTTTTTAACTGGGAGGTTAATGATAATTTCATTAACACTCATTATAAATTCTGCAGAAATTATCATGAGCTCCGCAATTAAAAAGAATGACATTGAAACAAAACGAATTTTTCCGTTGACAGATTCCTTAATAATGCATTTGTTTATTAAATTTGTTTTAAAAAATCATAAAGTTAATAAAAAAAAGATGAATTTTGCTGAAATTAAGAGAAAGTTTCTAATTAAAAAGACTGATATTGGGAAAAAATGATTTTTTGTGTCCGCAGATGCCCTAATAATGCATTTTTTTTTTATTTGTTAAAAGAATCATGAAACTTATCAACTAAGCATGAATATTGCTGAATTTATCATAAAGTTCCCATTTAAAAAGCATGGCATCGAAAAAAAAAGAATTTTCTCGTCGACAGATACCCCAATAATACATTTGTTAATTAAATTTGTTTGAAAAAAGCATAAAATTTATTTAAAAAATGATGCATTTTGATGAATTTTGATGAAATTACCATAAAGTTCCTAATTAAAAATATGGACATTGCAAAAGACAAATTTTTCTGTCGACAAATTAACAAATTAACACAACACAAATTAAATTTGTTTTACAAAATCAACCGATTAATCAAAAAATTATGATTTTTTCTAAAATTATTAAAAAGTTCCCAATTAAAAAAAAATTAATATATTTTGTTTATAATATTAAAAATAATAATGTTGAAAAGACATTTCCTTATCATCACAATTGTTTTTATTCAAATTTATTTTAATGTAAAAAAATGCCTATTTTTTCGTCATATTCGTGTATTTAGAAAAAAATAAAAGCCTAATTTGAAAATCAGGCTTGACAACACTCTTAGAATTATGTTTAGTTTTATTTAATTTTTTTTTAATCAGTCAATATTTCTGAGCTGGACGTTATTTTTAACAAAAAAAGTAATTTTTTTCTCACTCTGCGCCTATTCTTGCCAATAGTGTTTTCTTGTACTCAATAGTGAATAAAATACGTAACATAAAATTTAATAGTAATATTAGAATAATTTATAAGAATGATAAATAAATTATTGAAATCAGCCCTGTTTAGGACCGCCAAATATTTTAAACAAAGGAACATATTTTCGCTTTTTTCAAATATGCTGATCGGAGGCAGCAGTCTAGTGGTCCCTCAGCTGCGTGAGGGGCTGTTCGGTATTGGTATTAAAGCAAACAGGTACATGGCCATCAACTGGGCATCGCCCATTTTTAGAGAGTGTTCATTTACGAAAATTTGTCTTTAAATTCAAAAAGCACATAAAAATGTGACTTGCCTTGAAATAATTAATTGTAGGGCCTTTAATAAAATTATAAACAAAATTCATGTTTGAGATGAATTACGACAATGCAAGGATTTTGGGCGAACGAAAAAATTGTAAAAAATATGAATTCTAATTATAAGCAATTCGACAATTAATTAATTTATTATTAAATTTTTATAGCATTAAATCAGAAATAATTTATCCAAAATCCAAAGTTGTTAATTAAATTTGTTACACAATATCAATTTGTCTTTATCATAGAAGCTTACGAACTTAAATAAAAATTTACTTCATCATGTTAGAGATATTTATGAATTGATGTTACTCGAAAGTGTTAACATTGGACTCACAAACATATCAGCAGAAATCTGTTTTAATTTACAACTTAAAATTTAGAAAATGTATAATGTTACAAGTGTTGAAAAATACTCAATATTATGTATGAAATAATTATTACAATAAAAACAAATACTATGGTCAACCATTTAAAATTTGTTTCTTTTCCTTCATTTTTCCCACCATGCCTTTTAAAGAAATGAGTATTATGTTTTTACAAGCACAGTCAATAATATTCTTCATTTGAAAGCTTTAATATTTTTTTAAGGATTCATTTGTATAAAATAGATATTAGTCATTATATGAGAGATTTAAAATCAAAATTTTTTTTTTTTAAACATTTTTTTCGCGTTTTGTGTTCGAAAATAATCGACACGTATTTTTTTATTCCAATGTGATACTTGAAAATCTCGAGACATGATTTTTCAAAATTTGGTAATTGGAAAAAATCATTTGTTTTTAATCGTCTCCTGTTGTTTTTTTTCAAAACAATATAGTGAAATTTTATAAACAATTTTTTTTATTTTGAACACTTGAAGTTTTTATTTCTTCATTCTCAAAATTTTCCTCCATATTTTAGAATCTTGAACAAAAATTTTAAGGTAAAAAATGAGGAAAAAAATGTTCCAAGTTGAAAACACAATAAGAGATTGAAAATAAATGATTTTTCCCGAATACCAAATTTTGAAAAATCATATCTCGAGATTTTCGAGTATCATATTGAAATAAATAAAATACGTGTCGTGGAAATGTTTTTTAAAATTTTTCTAAAGACTTTTTACTTTTAAATGTATTCTATCATATTAATTAGGTTTTCAATTTTTAGTTAAACAATATAAACCATCAAAACTAGCTCCGTCCGAAATTTGGTAATAATTTTCTTGCGAAGCTTGAAAAATTACCAAAAACTTCATCAAAATATCCAAAGGAAATTACTAAGGTAAATGAAATAATTTTTTATTTTCTGAAACAAAATTTGTAAGAATATTGAACAATTTGAATTTTCCTTAACTATTTACTTTTTTGGTGAAGATAGTCGCTTTTTTAAATCAGTAACGAATTGGGAACTACTTTAATTACACTTTTTTCAGTAAGGGTAACTAAAAAAATCAATATATTTTATTTCTTTTGTAACTATTTTTTAACTTTCCTTTTCGAATTGTGGCGGCTAGTTTTTAAAATAAAATTCAGTTACGATAAGTGACTTATTTCTCATCTAAAAAGTAACTGATGTCCATTAATTAATTAATCTTATGTCCTTTTGAATAAAAAAGATGAAATTTATCAGAAATTCAGATGAATTTTAGAAAATTCAGGGAAAAAAATAAAATAAAATAAGAGGGAATTTAAAGGAATGTAAGAGAAATGAAAAGAATTGGATTAAATTCGTGCAAATTTAAGACGCATTTAAAAAAAATTTAAGTGAATTGGAAAAGATGCACAATAGGCCACTGATTTCAGTGAAATTAGAGCGAATTGATAAGAATTCAGGGGAATTAAATTTTTTTCTAAAATGTCTAAGAATTTAAAGTAGATTTAAAAGGTTTCAGGACGTATTAAAAAAAAATAAAAAAACAGGTTTAAATGAATTAATTACAGTTGAATTGTGTGAATTTAGAAGAATTTCAATTAATTTAAATAAATTCAGCGAGACCTACAAAAAAATAAGAGTATCATAAGGACTTTAATTCTTTTTTAGATAATTCAGGATAAATTAAGAAGAATTCACAGTGAATTCCAAATAAATTGAACAAATTAAAAAAAAATTTCACTGTTTCAATCGAATAATAATGAATTTAGAAGAATTCAAATGAATTTCATTCAATTAACAATAAATTTTTAAAATAACATAAAATTTGAGTGAATTAAGAGAAAATTAAGTAAAAGCAGAAAAATTAATTGAAATTCATAAAAATTTAAGGTACCCTTGTGGAAAAAGTCCCGCTGCCCTTTGGATGAAGGCCTCGGGCAGGGCCCACATGGGTGTTCAGCGAGTGGAAATTCTGCGAGTGCCCCCGCCGAGGGCACCTCCCGAGGGCCCCCGCTGAGAGCCCTGCTGGGTTGCCCTTACCGATCAACGATTAAAATTTCTAAGACGGAAGGGTGAATATTTTATGTCCTAAAAAATGAAAAGAAAAAAATTCTTTTAAAAGTATGATTCATTCGTTTAAAAATTTCTAAACAAAATTTCTGTAAACAACTTTTTTCCTGCTTTTCTTAAGAACAAAATTCTAAGTTTCATCTTTATGAAAAATTGTAAATTTCAAAAAATTTACATTTCATGTCAATTTTAAATGTTGTGAAATAGTACAAAATACCTAAAAGCCATACCTAACACAAAGTTAAAAAAAATGTTATTATTAAGAAATTATCAATATTCATGATCAAATTTCTGAGTTCTATCGTTAAAAATTTTAAATGTTCATAAAAAATTACATGATTGATTCCACAAGGCTTGAGGATAATGCATGAAGGCCCCAGCGGGGGCACTCTCATTTTTTCCAAACGGATAAATTAAAAAAAGTGAATTTATAGGAATCCAAAATAATTTGATAAATCGCCTGAGAATCCAAGGTGAGTTTAGAAGACTTCTGGGCGAGCTAAGAGAAAAACTACAGAAAATATATTTAATTAAATAGAATTTAGTGAATTGCGAATAATTCAAGTGAATTAAAAAAATTTCAGGGGGAGTTCCAAAAAAATGTAACTGCATTTTAAAAAATGTATCCGAAATATTTAATTGATTTCAGTAAAGTTGAAGTGAATTTAGAAGAATTCATGGGAATTTAAGGGAACTCGATTATATCCATTCGAAAACTAGATAAATGAAACATAATTCAAGTAAATAAATAAAAATTAATAAAATTAATTGAATTCAGATCCATACGAGTGAATAAGAACCTGATAAAATCCGTAAAAATTCAAGGTAAATTTTAAAGTTTGGGGTTAATTAAAAAAAATTACAATCTGAAAAAGATCCTTCGAATTCAGTGGATATTATGATAATTTAAAAAAATGCAGGGTGATTTCAAAATAAATTTAACAAATTAAAAAAATGTCCACTGTCTCAATCAAATTATAATTAATTGAGAAGAAGTCAAGAGAAATTCATTCAATTGACAACAAATTTTAAAAATAACATAAAATTAGAGTGAATTAGGAGAAATTTAAGTAAAAGCAGAAAAATTAATTGAAATTCCTAAAAATTCAAGGTACCCTTGTGGAAGAAAAAGCTGAGTCCCCTTGGGATGAAGGCCTCCGGCAGGGCCCACGGGGATGTTCAACGCATGAAAATTCTACGAGGGCCCCCGCTGAGGGCCCTGCTGGGTTGCTCTCACGGATCAACAATTAAATTTTTTAAGTCCGAAGGGTAAATATTTTTTGGGCACCACAAATTTTAAGGTTTCATTAGTTCAGATTTACAAACAATGAATTTCTGACAAAAATTCGATGATACTTTTTTGAAATTCAAAATCTGACAATAGGGACGTTCCATAGGGGACCCGCAGGGGGCCCTGCTCGGTAACCTTCATGGATCAACGATTAACATTTTTAAGTCAAAAGGGTGAATATTTTATATCCTAAAAAATGGACATAAAAAAATACGTTTAAAAGTATTTACATTTTATGTCAATCTTAATTACATGATTGATTCTACAAGGCTTGAGGGCCCCAGTGGGGGCACCCTCAATTTTTCCGCACGAATAAATTAAAAAAAGTGAATTTAAGGAAATCCATAATAATTTGATAAAACGCCTGAGAATCCAAGTGAATTATAAAAATGGCAGGGCGAATTAAAAAAATGTAACTAAATTTTAAAAAACATATCCAAAATATTTCATTGATTTTAGTAAAATTCAAGTGAATTTAGATAAATTCAAAGGAATTTAAGGGAACTCGATTACATCCATTCGAAAACATGATAAATAAACCATAATTCAAATGTATAAATACAAATTTTAAAAACAAAAAAAATTATAATTTGAAAAAGATCCTTCGAATTCAGTGAACATTAAAACAATTTTTAAGAATTTAGGGTGCATTTAAAATAATTCTAAGGAATTTAGGGAAAATTCAATTAAATGCAGAAATCCTTTAGTTCTGAATTTTAATTTATTTAAAGACTTACAAAAATCAAAATTCCTATTTTAAAAAGTGACAAACAATTTGTATTTCTAAATTAACAAGTAACTAAGAAAGTCATAATAGTTATTTTTTCATATTTTCGCGTATGTGCGATATCGTCACACTGAATTTTGATTTTTTTGGAACACAATTATTTTTTCTGATAATAATGTATTCCAAGAGAAAATTGATGTAAACAATAATAAAGTGTTCAAACAATTTGCATAACAAATTTGGGAGTGATATGCATGAAAATTCGAGACAAAAATTGTTGACTGCCCTACTGAATAAGGCACTTTTTTATATTGAAATTCCTGTAACTAAAAAAAAAATATTTTTAAGGAAATTCTTAGAAGCAAAAAAATAACATATATTTTTTTAAAGCTCAAAGAATCTATTATAATTTGAAATAAAGAATTTCTGACATTCTTCAAATTATGTTTCGTGCTCTGTACTTTTGGAGAATAAATAATAATATTATTAAATTTAACTTTTCAAACAAATTAGTAAAAATAACCATGATATAGAAAATCCAATGTATTTCAAATATCGTCATAACCGAGATAACCCCTGTTGGAAGTTATGTGATCTGAATTCACAATCTCTTAAAGCAGTTTCGATTTGATAAATCTGCAGCAGAAACTAAATATATCCACTTTTATCAAAAAAAGTAAGATAATCACTGTTTCTAAAATGTAATTAAAAATATTATCATCAAAAAGATTTTTGCCAATTCAAAGCAAAAAAGTGGAGTTTAAAAAAAAATCTTAAATAAATTAAGAAATACTTCTATCAAGTTTATTTGTTATAAAACAATATTTTTATACTCATATTTCCAAAACAATTTTCGGTCTTATATTTGGCTGATTTAATAATATTTGCGCGAGCATAAAAAAGATGTATGTTACGTAAAATACAGCACTAATCTAGTATCTCTTGACTTACATTTTTCTAAAACTTATTCATATTTTTTAAGTGATATATTTAAATCTATCGCAACTTATTATTATATTGGCGCCATCTGCGTAAGTAAGCAGAATACAATAGAAAATCGTAGATATAATAAAAAAATTTTCAGTTTTATTCGCATCTTCGAATAAATCAATAAAATCGACATTATCATTTTTCATTCCAATAGTCATTTCATCATAGAAAAATGAATCTTTACTTAAAAATAAAATTACGCTCAACTCCTAATAATTTATCATATTTCTAAATCTTCTTTATAATAAAACCACAATCAAACAAATCATTTTTCGTTCAATTTTTAAATAATTTTCTATAAAATTTCCCCTACATCGCATAAATATCTTTCTCTCTCCCCTCATTACAGTAATCGGTACAATTTTTTTTCATTTGTACAGTTACTATATTTATCACATATTCTGGTCATTAAAAAATGATTAGTTTATAGTTTGTCACAGTCTGTAGATAAAATTTTTTTAGGAGAATCTAAAACTTGCAGGATAGTAAAAGAAGATATTCGCTTTGTATTTCGTAAACGTTAATATGTGAAAAGCTCGTTTTAAATCGTTCACTATTCTTTATTTTGAAATTAATTGTCCTCGGGAGCCCTCATATCTTGAATCTCCTATTTAAAAAAAAACAAAGAATCAATTATTCGATTAATGTAAATTGCGTTCGAATAATGGTAATTGATCGGAAAGGCAAACATTTCTTACCCGATTACGGTGCTCTCCGTACTTGGACCAAAAGGTGACCTTGCAGGGAGAACTCTGACCAGTTTGTTTGTTGAAAATCGAGCATGATGAAAATGGTGGCGAATATAAATGTAGGGAAACAGCGGGATTTACTGTGCTGGAATTTTCCACACGGTGAATTCCAATATTATCTGAAACATTTTTGTATAAAATAATACATAACTTTTTAGATAAACCCTGGTGGGACCAACTTTTACAAGAATGTACCACATTTTTGTATCTATATTTTTTTGATAAAGTTTTTTTTTGGTAGAAAAATGTAAAAAATGTACCAGAACAATTTAATTGAATAAAAATATTCTTATAGAAAAGTAAAAAAGTTAACAATAAATTATAAGGTGATACAATTCAAAAATTTGTATCAATACTTATACTTATACAATACTTATCAATACTTTTTTTACTTTCTTGTAACAGACGCAATCATATTTTCATGATTTTTTGCGCGCTATAAGGGAAATAAATTTTTTATTGTTAGTCAAATACTCTTTTATAAATATTTCACAGTGGCTTCTAAAATTAAAACATTTTCCCGTTACCAAACATTTTTTCAAGACAACAAAATTTTTAAAATGTTAATATCATACCTAAAAAATGTTCAATTTAAATATTAAATACTTAACTGTGAAATAAAAGCATTTAAAACATTGGAACTCTTTTCAATTTAAAGCATTTGAAATAAAAATTAAATCCAATTAATTAATTGATTCATCATAGAATTTTGTTACACTTTTTCGAACTTAGGTTTCTTTTCTCTTTCCTGAAAAAACCGAGTTTCGTTTCTTTAAATCTCTTCAGGTTAAAAAATGGACGTATTGTTATTTATTTTAAAAAAAAACATCATTCAAAAGATTCGCATTGAATTTAATTATTTTAAGAAATTCTTTTAAAAATTAATTTTTTAAGAAAATTTAAAGGATTTTAAAGATTTTACGACAACCCAATGGATTGCACGAAAGTTAATTGAGGGATTATATATTATTTCAAAAATTTTAAGTGATGTTTCAATTAATTTTAATTATGACAAATTTCTAAACATTTTATAATATTTCTATAAACTGCGAAGAATGTCACAAAAATGTAAGGATTTTATAGGAAAGATATTGTTTTTACTTTGTTGTAAAAATCTACAACCTTTCATAGAAAACTGCAGGATTTAAGATTTTTAATTTGGGTGTTTCAAGTTATAAAAACACTTTTAATTTTGCGTAAATTATTTAAGAAAATTACAAATATTTACTTTAAAACATACGAGATTTCATAAAAGTTAAAATATTGGAAAACTGTACTAAAAAATATGCACGCATATACAGGTAGTTAATTGTAGAAATATACAAAGATTAAACTAAAAATATAAATTTTTACAAAAAATATTTCAAGAATTTGCATCGGCCTTTTTAAATGTTAGTTTAGTGTCAATTTTTCGTGTATATGTAATATTACATAACTTTCTACACAAAACTACAGTTAAAAAAATATTACTCTTTTACGAAGAATTTTTGCTATCATAATATATCTCATTAAACTCTTTTTCATTTGTTAAAAACTGCACAATAATTAACTTTATATGATGATTCTGAAGCTGTTAAAAATTAAGCAAGTTTCAGATTAAAAAAAAAAATTCAATTTGAAAGCCTTAGTAGTTTAACAATTTAAACGTTCAATTGAAACTTAATAAACTATATTAAAAATCCCGCTGAAATATTGTTTCAACCTAAAATATAATACAAATTTTAATAGCGGATGAGATTTTTAAAATGTTTTTTTAATTTTTCTATTTACAACCAATTTTTAATGCGTAAGTGAAATTATTGAATTTTGATAAATTAATTTTAGAAAAATATTTAAAAAGATTGTTAGAATTTTTTTGATCAATAAATGAAAATTGAGGAATTTATCGTCACACAGAAAAAATCTTTTTCCGGGTCTGGAGATCAGAATATGTTTGCTGTATGTTTTTGGGGTCGTTGAAACTAATTCCGAGGTCCAAAGACCTCATAAAAATATAAATTTTTTTCGTGTCCGGGCTTCAGATTCTTGGGTTTGCTGGACCTCGGAATCGGATTCAGCGACCCCGAAGACATATAGTAAATATGGCCTAACCCCCTAACAAAAAAAAAATTTTATGAGGTTTCTTGAGGCTGTGTCGGAACCCTGACGTGCTAAAGCTTTTTGGACCTCGGATTCAGAATCAGCGACCCCAAAAACATATAGTTAACATGGTCTGACCTCCAGAAACGGAAATTTTTTTGTGTGTGGCTGTGTTATTAATAAAATTATTAATGAAAATATTTCATAACAATGAAAACACATGGTAAATTTTTGAAGTTTTTGAGCATATACTCTTTAACCATTTTGATACACTTCAATCAAATGAAAACTTTGTATCAAAATTCCTAGAAAAACTAACAATAATATAATTTTGTTGAAAAATTAATTTGAAAAGAATATTTAATAAAATTTTCAAAACTTTAAAAAAAGAATTTTGATGATTGAATAATTAAGAAATTAAATAAATAATTTTTTTCAATGCAAGATTTTAAGAAAATTTTAGGGAAAAATTAAGTTTTCACATAATATTAATATTATCACACTCCTTGAAAATTCTTCAATGATTTTTAAAAAATCTTGCAAATGATAGGGTAAATTTATATATTTTTAAAGTCTTTTAAATGTGTAACGTTTGAAATTTTAAATTTAGAATTCCACAATTTAACGGCTTCTAATTAAAAAAATTTGAGGCCTTAATTCTCAAAGTTTAAAATTGAAAAGCGTTTCACTTCGAGTGCTTTAAATTACAGTTTAGTTTATATTACTTTAAAAAAAATAATTTTATCATTAAGAGTTCAAATCTTTTTATTTCAATGACCATGATCAATACTTTCTCGACTGTTCAATTTTTATTTGTAAGCGATAAAATGTTCTGTTTCGACCTAGGATAACAAATATTGAGAACATTGCAATGACATAATTTCAAATGACATGTATGGTGTCCAATCGACTGTTATATATTTGAAGAAAAAAATTCAAACGTAAGGTTTTTTGTTTTTATTCTGATTATTCATTATTTTCTTTAATTATTCTACCATTCCTTTAAAGTTTAAACATAGAAATTTTTTTTGTAATATCGATCACATATCTTAATTTCGAATGACATAACTGCAAAATTTTAAATATGTCATGCAGCATGAAAAAGAACAACTTTTGCCTGCAAAAACTGTAAATTGTGTAAATTTTTGTAGAAAATTGAAACTTAAATAAAATAAAACAATGCACAAAAAATGCAAAAAAAAAGTTAAAAATAATAAAAGAATGTCGTACTTTTCTGTAATTTTGATTGTAATTTATTGTATTCATTTCTAGAATTCTTGTAAAAAAAGTTCTAAGTTTCTGTAATTTTTTGGCAGAATTGTTTTTACCAGGGTATCATACGATTTCATAAAATTACAAGGACATTTCAAAGGATTTTATGGGATTTCAACAGATTGTAAAGATTTAAACTAATTTTATAATATTTCAAGGAATTTCGGTACGATTTCCAAAAATAAAGGGTTTTATTAATGCATGGAAGAAAGAAGTGTTTTTAATTTTAAGGACTACATTTTTGCAATTAATATGAAAAGAGTAATAAATTCTTCATATCGATAGTATCGATACAAATCGTAAAGAATGCTTTTTCTATAGTTAAATATAAAAACTAGCAACTTCCAAAAATGATCATTTTCAAATTTATTTTTGAAAAAACAACTATCGTTTCAAGGTTTCAAAATATAAAAATTTTCAGAATTTTGTCTCCAAAATTATAATTTTAAATGGAAATTACACACGCTTTCAAGATGATAAAAATTATTAAGATATATTGTATTATGTAATACCAAATGACATTCAAAGTGATTGAATAGATTTTATTATTTCAAAAATTAAAATTCTGCACACAAAAAAATTTCTTTTTTTTCCACTCGTAAAAATTAAAGAATTTTAAATATTGTAAGCCTTCAAAGTTTAATTATTCGTAAAAATTTTAAAATTATTTGATTTATAATTGGATGCTTTAAAAAAATATTTAAATAAAGATATATAAAGTGGAATTTTCAACCAAAAAATATTAATTCTCAATTAAAAATTTGATGTAAATGTTAACAAAATATTATAGGAAATTCAGTATAAGCCAACAATGATTTTCCTATACAAGGAATTTTTCATATTACATTCTCATCAGAGAAGGTATTAGATTTATGCAAAATTTGACCCCCCTGGTTTTTGTCAAATGTCCACG
>JAAAKG020137238.1:0-12958 GCA_010014905.2 Druon quercuslanigerum
ACTACTCCCCTCCCTACCGAGTGAGTCACGCCTACCCCGAAAGGGAAACGGCTTAATGGTGCAATAATAATAATAATGTAAAAAGGAACTAAAAAATGAAATGAGACCTCGGTAATAATGTATTTAATAATTATAGGGGGCAATGAAAATGAATTAAAAAAATTAAGATCTCTAGTCGCTGGCAATCCATTGTCAATGACAGGCCATGTAATTCACGAATGGTTTCATTCAGTGGCAGCTCGCCTCGTCAGAAAAAAATAAGGTCATGTAATGCTAAGAAGTCGTATTTACCTAAAGAGTATATTCTGCATAAAATTTATTTGGTCTGTTTATTTATTCGCTAAAGCTTAAATTTCCTTTTTAGGTGCCTATAACTGGCGCTTCTAATCCTCTATCAGATCGAATTTGATTAAACTTGTTTTTAACTATTTTTGTACTTCCCCCACAATTGTGCATAGAAGTTTTAAAATTATCGTTCAAAGAATTGACAACTGTAATTTGGTTGATTGTACATTCTTTTTTTTAAAGCTCTTTCCGCTTTAAAGAGCACATTCTCATCAAGTATCTCATTCTTCGAACTCGATTTTCGTACCTCGATTTGACACAGCTTATTCGGGTATTGCAAAGTAATATACAAGTTTTACTTTTTATGATTTTTTTAAATGTTTGTTCCTTATTTTGCAATAATTTTTATTCTTAACGATCTCGAAAAATGTATCATTTCAATAAATATATATCATTAAAATTCATAATATGCATTTACATTGAAACATGTTTGTTTTTATGGTCTTCTTTTCATAATTAAAGAAAAGAGCGCATCCTGTGAAAAACAATTCTGTCATTTAACATTTTGTTGTACTTTGTCTCGTTTATCCAAAAACTTACTTTGAATATGTTTAGGGTTATTTTGTACGATTTAAACAACAAATACGCATCCTGTAAAATATAATTTAAAACAAATTTGTCGATCTTTTTGAACGACCAACTTTTATTGATGAACTTTCTTCGTACTTTGTGCTTCTTTTCGAAAATTTTAATTCTTTTATTGTTCATGTTATTTTTTACGAATAAAACAAAAACTACGTGATATTAAATTGTCAAACTTTTATAGTTCTATGAATATTTGTTAAACAAATTATATATTATAAAAATAAGAGTCTTAAAAACTTTAAAATTTCTCAAAATTTGTCAATTTTAATCCAATATGGTAGTGATGGGACATCGAATAGAAAACATCGATGTTTTCAAACATCGAACATCGAAAAGATAACATCGATGTCAAAAATCAACATCGTAATTGTAAAGAAATGTGATTCTATAAAAATAAACTATTTATTCAAAAATTATATCACATTATAAAAAATTCACGTTTTTAGTCGAATGTTCATCATTCTCGTTTAGAATTCATCTCTTGTTAAAAATGTATGCAACTTTTTGATTAAGATCCACCTATTTTGTTAAAAATTCTTATTTTTTGATGAATTTTGAAGGATTTTAAGAGATTGAGAACTATTTCAGATTTTTTAGAATAGTTAAATCATTAAATTAATAATAATTTTAAAAGAACATTTAAAAAGATTTCGGAACAATTTTTAAGATTTTTTAAAAATGATTTGGAAGATTCTTGGGTTATTTTTTAGTTTTTGAAGATTTTGAAAACACTTTTGGAACATCTCGATAATTTGTAAAAAATATATAAAATAAGTAGAAAAATTTTCAGGTAATTTTTTGCATGTTGAAGGATGTTCATTAAAAAAATATATATAAGGACCAACAAATTATTTTGTTTGTAAAAAGTAATTCTGATTTATTAATCAATAGTCTCACTTTCTTGCGGTTCCTCAGTCTACCAATCTTCAGTTGCAATCTTCTGAAACAAGTGGCTCTCCGACTCTCACTTCAGCCGATGAACGGAGACGCCACTCTGAACGCCATTCGTTACTATGAGCTAAATGTAAGATCATTTCATAGAAGTCCTGTAAGAGAGATTGAAGACGTTATCACGCACATTGAAGGAAGCAGAAATCTTGATACCAAATTAAAATGAGAGCAAACACACGAGGGCGCTAATTTAGAGTAAATTGACGCAGTCTAGAAGTGTTCTCAGTGCTATGAAAAAAATGTTAAAACTAATGTTTTTACTACAGTAAAATCCTTTAATAGCCCTACTTTCTATAGCCCTGCTGAGAAATGACGCCGCACCGCAGGTAGGTATAACAGGTGATGACCGTCTTACCAATAAAATTTATAATCTTATAATCATAGGCGACGATAAAATTCTATATCTATTAAGTCTGGCTTAAGAGGCCTTGAAGATAAACTTAAGTCAAAATTTATTTACAAAGGCGTTTGCGTAAACTTGTATCCAGAGTAGGTGAAGTCTTTAGAAATAATATTTATGTTTATATTTATCATATTTATATTTATATTTATTTAATAGCTTTAGTTTTACAAGCTTGCACATTTGGCTACACTTCAATACAATTGTGTTTCAGTGCATCCCGGTCAAAAAAAGCCAATTGTGCAAAAAACCCATCGGAGGAGCCAAATCACTTACAAACTATTTGGTTCAACAGAGCCTTAATCAAAACCAAATATTTATTTCGAAGACAGACTGTATTATTTATACTAATTAACGCAAAGGTTTTATCCTAACTTTTAAAGATGAAGCCCCATGTTTAAGGTAGATAACGAAAATAAATCTCATCGAGCTCGCGAGTGTGCTCTTTTTCTGTAAAAAAAATATAGAAGTTTATTATTTCGATCGTCAATATGCACACTTTTTAAAATATTTGCAATTTTAATTTACACTTAATATCTGATTTGTATGGGAAGCTTCCATAAACGTTTTAGGGGAGGGGGCGTCGAGCTGTGACAGTCTGTTATAATTTAACAGAGTCCTATTGTCAAAATATGACAATAGGGGGAGGGAGGGGGTCGAAAATTGGCCACAAAACTATGAAAACCCTTATGAAAACTCCCACAATGAATTTAAAAACTCGGCATATGAAATATACATTGAGTGAATGCATATTAAATTTAATATACATGTATATTGCCTGAATCTTAAAAAGCCAGGTGATTTCACTTTATCCAAAATTAACAATAATGTTGGCAGTGATTTCTAATTTTAAATAATAAAGCATAAGTTTCTTTCATATAAATGTACATTAATTCCACAATATGACGGTATATTCATTTAAACATTTTAAATAGGAAAATGACTTTACTTACATGTATATTAAAGTTTGATCAGACTCTTCCAACAGTTTAAGTAATTACAAGGGAGTAAGTAAAGTATTCTACACTAGTGGTGCAACATATACATTCAAAAACTTTCTAATTTTTCACTAAACCGAAAAATTTGAACCTTAATGATTTGAAAACTATTCAGTATTGGCACGTGGTTTTATGTAAAAGACATTTTATATGCAATCAACTTGGGATTTTTTTCACTTTAGGCACATAACTCTAATTACCTATGTCGGTTTTAGGAAGCAGTTCCACCACGAGCCACATACTTCTCCAAAACGTTGCCAAATGCCAGTAATGTTGCCGATATTTATGCGTTTCCCATTCAGTCAAACGATACAATTTATCACCATGCTCAGGATGAAAAAGCTTTTTGTGATCTGATTTTGTTTGTAAATTATAATCATTAATTAAGTTGGAGAATGTAAAAAATGATAAATTCGGAATGTCTAGGTTTTTGACTATGTATAAGAAAGGTAATTTTAAAAGAGGTAAATAAAACACTCCATACTTGGTACAAAACTAAGATTTCTGGGGAAACTTTGCTTAAATTTGTTTAAAATGATATTGTAATGATTAAACTACCTTCTACGTCCACAAACATATCGTGCCCACCAACGGAAAACAATATTGTTCCCTTTTGTATCCCATCACGCTGCAGAACATCCAGATTTTTATAAATGACTGGCGGTATTCGATAAGCACCTGTAAAAAAATATATTTTCTGAGTTCAACCAAATTATTTACTTTAAGAATGATTTCATAGAATCCATTCAGGTTGTATTGTGTAACAGTATTTCAACGTTCTTACTTCATGTGATTAGAAAAATGATAAGAAATTTATTTTAACTACAGTAATACATTAACAATTTTTAAAGCTGCAAAATATTTATTTTAAAAAAATTTTTAATTTTTATTTTAGACACTCGATATTTAATCCTTTATCTTCAAATTGAATTTCTAAATTGAAATCCGCAATAGTTGAAAACTTATATCCATTTATCAACGATACAAATTTAAATCGTTTACTGGCTGTAACAAACATAAGACAATATTATTTAGGATAAATTGATGTTGTTAGCTTTCCTGAATTATTAATTTTGAACACAAATTAAACTCTGGGAACTTTAATTGGAAAAATATTATTAGTTTACGAGGAAATTTAGGGAGCATTTTTTATTTTCTTATTTGCTCGCTCTTGAATTTTAGATTGTTCTAAAATGTCTAATTTTTATTTTTACAAATGCAAGTTTTTGTTTTGCGCTTGAGAGAAAAGTTTTCTCAAATGGTACAACGTTTACAAAATCCAGTTGTCGATTTAAAAAAATTGGGTTCAGCTTAATACAACTGCGCGTGTGCGCATGGGTATACGTGCAAATTCGTGATTAGGTCCTTATAGTGTGCGTGCTAGCGGAAAAAATGGTATTTTGAATAACTTCATTCGTCAGATTATTAAATATCACAATTGTTTGACCCAAGAATCCCATTTTAATTGCAAACTTTAATTCTCTAATCCTGAAAACATCAAAACGAACTTCAAAATTTGACAGCCATGACTACCTACAATTTAAATTAGTGCTTCTTTCTGTGATGAAAACTATAATGGCTGTCATCTTTTTTAGAGCTTATGGATTGTTCTAAAATTTCTTAAATATTCTTAAGTTTTCTGTTTAGGTTTAATTTTTTTCTTTAGAGATTGTTAAACTTGTTAAACTTTTAAATAACATTTATTTCGCGTTAAAAACTGTTCCTTCTGAATTCAGCATAAAAAAATTCGTTTTATTCACAAACAATCATGCCAGTCCTTTTTAGAAGCATGAAAAATTGAACGGTCTTGTGTTTAGGCTTTGAATTTTAATTAGTTTAATTTGAAAATATTTTTAAATCTTTTCTCGCAAGAATAAGTTCTATAATTTGAAATTTTTCAAAACTGATATTTAGGACCTAAAATTTCAATTAAGCTATATAACAAGAAAAAACCGTTACTGCTTTATAAAATAATAATTTCTTGTGAAAATATATGAAAATCCTAAACAAAGTTTTTGTAAAACTTTATATATGATTCTTTCTATCTCCTGCCAAGAGTTGACTATGATGTAAAAGGTTATGCAGAATTTTAAATTTTATTTTTAAATTTCATATGTCATAATCTGATATCCACAAGAGTATTAAAATTAAGGTTTTTAGCTGTTTTTCAAAATCTATTTTTATCTTTTCATATTCTGAATAGTACTATCATTTTTCGAAGTCAAGGCTAATTTCAAATAAGTGATCCACCCAAAATTATTGTTAGAACTAGCACCTGGTGAGTAGGGTTCACGTTGCCTAATTCTCTGGTAAATAAATTTCTCATTCTCTGTCAACGGTCTGAAGATTTCATTCTGGATTATGCGAAAAGTATTTTTAGAATATTTCACTATTTGACCCTGGAAATCTTCCATCATATTATGGAATAGTTTAAATTTTGGCGGTTCAGCTATTTCTTCTGTAAGAAAGAATATACTTATTTTTATTAAAGTATTAGAAAATAGACAGGTGCGTCATGAACACAATGTTCTTTGGCCTTTCGATATTTTTTGGTTTTTAGATCAAAGGTCCTACTATCTGCAATAAAAGAAAAACGAGGATTATTATTTTTTATGAAATTACTTAATATTGTTTTTTAACCTTCAGAATTAATATATAATATTTTTACACGATACATATACTTGTAAGTCGTTGCATTTTGTTAAAAAAATTTATTTTTCGGTGGAAAACACTCTAAAGTTCTTCAAATTTGTAACCTTAATTGCGGTGCTGAATTCTATAAATTCCTAACCATTATTCTTGCTGAAAGGTGTTGGCTCATGAAAACTTTCCAAAAAATGTTTGAATTTCAATTTTTAAATACATATTTTTTTATAAAAATTTAATCCCGCATATTTTTCCTCGCATCAAAAATTTGCAACTTTTTCTAGTTTTTGAACTTTTCGGATAAAATATACGAGATATATGTTTTACTAGATTATGATAAGGTCGAACACGCGTGGTACTAAAGAAATTTATTGAGTAAAAGCATGCAACATTGAACTATTTAATTCGCGATTGCTCTGATATTTTTCTGTTTTCTCAGTATCAAAACCATAAAACATAAATGTGCGGCTCTTCCAAGTTTTTGGAAACGTGAACAATTTCTTGTTATGATTTTTTTCTATAGAACAAAAATTATCAGAGTTATAGAATTAGAAAAAATAACAGAACTGAACATTCTTAAGCCAAACAACGCAAGAATTGAAAAAAGTTCAGATAAGAAGAACGTTGCTTTTTAAAGATCTACAAGAGAACATCAAAACTTTTTGAATTTGCATGAAAAATTGTAACTTATCGCAAAATTTAAAATTTTGACGTTCAATTTGTTTATATGATACATTCAACAGGGTGAAATTAGAAAATCAGGCCGATGCGGCAGTCGTTTTAAATGATTTAACCCTGATAATTAAAAAAAAAAAAAAACAATAAAAATTAAAGTCGGTCTAGAATTCTGGGCTGTAGTGGATTATAAAAATAAATTTGCAATTATCCTCACTGTGCGGCGTAATATTGCAAATATGGACATGAAAATATCCGCAAACTAAATTATGATACTATAAATACAAACGATACGTCATTAAAATATTTAGAAACAAGGAATCAATATCAATTTAAAAATTATTTCATTATATTGATACTAAATTTTTAAGTGCTTTTACGGCCAGTTTTGTAAACCAAACAATCAAAATACACCTGTAAAATATTATTACATTCAAACCTTATTACTAGAATTCTACGTACCTTTACCGAGGTTCTGGTGGTTCGCAGCCCACCTTTAGCTGTAGGTCCCCCCATCGTGCACTTGACCGCAACCCGGTGCGTCAATGATGGGGTAAAAACCATGCGCTTTATCTAATATGTCGCAGGCACACTGCTCTCATCAGAGCACTTGATTGCATTATAAAAATGCGTCCGTGACTGACGTTATATACCGTTATATTACAGAAAATATAAAAATCCATTTCTAGCCGAAAATTTCTTCGACGTGTTGGGCACTACCTATCTTAAGCCTGTGACAATATTTTAATTTTTATAATAATATTCTGACCTGATTATCATTTTATGGTACAAAAATCATAACACATGTATTTCCACTTAAATGCTTGAATAATTATCGCCTTATATTTTGTAATTTAAAACCGTATCTCTTAAAATATAATATATTGATGAACTTTTCCAATGACTAACCAAACATACATTTTAACAAAAAAATAAGAATGTATCAACATTTTATATTCCGTGGGAAAAATGTTTTATCTTGGGTTTGTCTTCAGTACTGAATCAGCCAAGACAATTTTAAGTTATTCTGTATGTCTAGCTCGTGAGAGAGAACCAGACTATTCTTGATGCTTCGAGACAAATATTTTCGACTTTAAGACAACAATTTATGTCAAGATCATCTACGGATATATAGATCTATAGATTGTAGATAGATATAAAAGACGTGAGTGACCTTAGGCTTTTGATTTATAGACTTGCCGCAAAAGTACCCTTTGGAACGTCGAATGGCGAGAGATTGGGGAAAAAATAAAAGGCAAATGAGGAGTGAGCTCATAGTGTCGCCCTGAAACACATTGTTAGTTGTCACAAGATGTTTTCCAGATGGTGAGCAAATCTGGTTTTTCAAAGCGGTGAAATCGGCCTGTGCATCTCACGATGTGCGGATGAACCTTTCAGTCATCGATAGGCAGCGCAGGTAGGATGCTGTGTCTTTGGTGACACATCTTTCGATAAGCAGATTCACTCGAAATTCTGCCTTTCAACCAATAATTTCGGAATAAGCTCTTTCGACTTTAAATATGAGTTGAAAATATGGGCCAGATGCTGGCAGGTTAAAGGGAACTTCTTCCACCGGAATGTTTTGATAACATTTGATACCGGAACGGAATATTTCTTCTTGACTCTTAATACATTCTTCACCTCCTATGCATGAGTGATGGGTGATGGGTGATGGGTGGAAACTCCAAAATTCTTTGACCTCTGGTTTGGATAGATACTCCAAGTAATTAAAGCATGTTGGAACAGTCGAGATAAGTCACAGAAAACCTTTTGGTTTTGTCCGGCTCACATGTCCCTCCGCTATAGACTTCTCTTATAGTCAGATTGTCCCCGTATTCTATGAGCAATATTCTGCCTGATGGTCAACAGCCTTGTCTTGTTAAGTGAGTATTTGATAGCTGATTCGCAGTTCTCGTGCAAACTCAAATCTTGGCAGTGAAATTTCTGCCAGATGTTATGTATTCAGTTTTGTCTTGCTGCAAAAAACCTTAACCAATTTTGACGAATTGCTTACTGTGACTATGGTGCTTTTAAATTATTGAATGTGCACATCAATAATTTGCAACAAGTAATATTTGTATTCTGCACACAAATGTTGTGAATTATTTTAAATGATTATTTACGATAACAATGGTATTCATTCGTAAAAATGTAAGTTTAATCATGGGATTGTGAAAGCCACAATTAAATAATCTAATAATTTTAAATAAGTGGTTCAATGTTGCTGCGAAGTGAAATAAGAATATCTTTGCTACTTTCATTAACAAATTCATACTTTGACCATTTCTAAGCGAATAGGTAATGCTAATTACTTTAACAATTTTCAGAGACAAATAATCAAATTTAGAGTTTAAATACATTTTAACAATAAGGCTCAGTTTGTTTCCGAAGTCAACTGGAAATCTCTTTCTGATTACTCTTGTCCATAGTGATTCATAAATATCAAAGAATGATTATTTATTCATCCATACAACTTTCATAAACGAATTTAGATTTTGGCTATGTTTCAAACAATACGCTTAATTTTTTTACAGAGTTGCCTAAGAATATCCTGGAGATTACTTATTTATGACGTTTGAAAATCCCCAAGAATTATTGACTATTTAAAATTTTTTATGAACGAATTCAGATTTTGGAAATTTTTAGCGAATAGGCTCAATTACCGTGCATAATTAATTATGAATGTCTTTCCGAACATTTGTTTTATAATGTTTGGCTAATGCTTAAGTATTACTAATTATTAAAACCATTTATATAAGCACATTCAGAGTTTGGCTGTTTCCATACAAATCAGCTAAATTTGTTTACAAAATCAATCAAAAATGTATTTGCAATTACTTTTTGCTATGATAATTTTATAATTAACAATATTTAATAAGTATTCGAACAATGCTTTTAAGTTTGCAGAAAATCTCTTGGAGCATCTGTAATCCTCTTCAAGAAAGTTGTATCTTTGACTATTTCTAAACGGAAAATTCAATGAGATATTTTAGACTTTTTTAAAGATAATATACTTGTTTACACTTTTCCGATTTTTATGAAAAAAAGTTATGCATTTTTGTGTCGAGCAGTATCAAAATAATATTAAGCAACTTTCAAACACTGCAATGAATTTTGTTTCACCCTTCATGTGCTCAATATCTCTTTGACGCACTGTTTGAATTCTCGTATTATTTTAACGATTCATTTTATTGCAATAATACTTTGCACAAAACTTTAGCATACCTTGATGAACGTTCCTTTCGCTCGAAGTTTGAGCTTACTCAAAATTTCCTAGAGAAACGAAGCGTTTTAAAGTTAAGTAATATAATTTGTTACTGTTTGGCAAAAAAGTACTAGCTTTTTTTAACTGATCGGAAATGCTTAAACGAGCATATCATCTTTAAAACAGCTTGAAAAAAAACTGCGGCATAGTGGTAACCCAGATTAACACCTTTTTTATTGACAACTTTTTTCTCTACATTCAATGTTTTTAAAGTAATATCAAAAAAGTCTTATTGGTATGGTATTTAAAGCATTGTAGAATGTAGAAAAAATTATGACAAATGTTTTGCATAAATTTATAAATATTTATAAATAAACAAATTTCGAAAATCGCTCTTTTTTACGCAAAAATTCATTTTTGAACGACGTATTGAATGAATTAGAATAAAACTTGTTATTCGGAGGTTTTTGGGATCACTGATCACGAGTCTGAAGTCAGATTTCCAAAATTCAAAATGGCGGATCCAATAGAGCGGACAAGTTTTCAAAAAAATAATGGATTTTCATGAAACTTGGCATCTGGGGGTTTTTAGGGTCTGTTATAACGAATCTGTAATCAGATTTTAAAAATTCAAAATGGCGGATTTAACATGGTGGAAAAATTTTGAAAAAGTTTTTGGATTTTTATAAAACTTGTCACTAAGGGGTTTTTGGGTTCACTGATTACGAATCTGAAGTCGGTTACAGAAATTGATAATGGAGGATCCAATATGGCGAAAAACTGTTAACAAAATGAATGGATTTTTATAATATTTTGTATCTAGGGGTTTTCAGGGTTGCTGATTACAAAGCAGATTCAGATTTTAGCTGCAGAGATATCAATTCTCAAAAAAGACTTTCAGCTAATCCCAGCTTACTCTTAGCCAATCTGGCTTCGGATTCGTAATTAATTACCCCAAAACCCCCGGTGAAACAAGTTTTATGAAAATCTAACAACTTTTTGAAAATTTGTTTGCTGCTTTGGATTCACGATTTGAAATTTTGGAAATTCTGGCTTCCGATTCGTAATCAGCGACCTCAAAAACCCCCCGAGTAAGAAGTTTTATAAAAATTCAACAACTTTTTAAAAATGTGTCCACTATGTTGAATTCACCAGTTTGAATTTTTAAAATCTGACTTCAGATTTGTTATCACAGACACTAAAAACCCCGAGATGTCAAGTTTCATAAAAGTCCATTAATTTTTTGAAAACTTGTCCGCCACATTGGGCCCGCCATTTTGAATTTTGGAAATCCGACTTCAGATTCGTGATCAGTGACTTCGAAAACCCCTTAAGATGCATACATCCGTAAAATTAGTTTAATATAAAAATGTGCGCTGCAAAGGGTTAAATTTTAATCAAGAGATATTTCGGATTTCAATCGTGTACAAAAAACTACGAATTTTGCCGACGTTTCGTGTACACAGCAGTTCACTTCTACAGGGCTAACTTGAAACTGAAGTATCAGGCGATGTTGTTTTTAGGTATACTTTGTGCAATGCCTGTGATTAGCAAGAGCGGCCCACAGTGGGGAATGGTCAAACCTAATTGGTCAATCAAGTCTTTTTTTCAAAATTCAGGAGGACGGAGCCAAATCGGAACACCAATCCGCTTTTGTCATCCCAGATTAGATTGGATTTTAGGGATTTCAGAATATGATAAACATTCAGAAGATCATATTTTGGAAAGGAAGGATTAAGTGAGTTGGCAAATGCCTTTAGGAGCAATGCAAGATTCTCATTTGGCTTCATAGGCAACCCATGAATAGTTTCAAATACCATAAGCAGTTGAATTTTCAAGCATATTGATTCTCGCAGAATTTTATAAAATGCCACTCTTAATGTATTGAACCGCAGTATTAATCTTAGAAATCCACTCATGTTGCTTGGTTTAGATTTCCTTAAATGCTTTCTCATCTATCTCTGCCCATGCACGGCTGCTTTCTTCTGTGCCGGTAATACCACACTGTGAACCACCTTGATATATCCAGGCGGCAGTGCCGCAGCAGTACCAGAAAGAGGTAAAAACTATTAAAAGTGAAGGGCTTGCCACATGATCCTTGGCGGTAGGGTAGATGTTTTTACTGGAAAT
The DNA here is from genome assembly GCA_010014905.2 of Druon quercuslanigerum. Lineage (NCBI taxonomy): Eukaryota > Metazoa > Arthropoda > Insecta > Hymenoptera > Cynipidae > Druon > Druon quercuslanigerum. The sequence continues at coordinate 11,936 of JAAAKG020137238.1, forward strand.
CAGCAGGGTGCCTCGACCCATGCATGAGAAGGTGTCGTCAGCCTTTGTCAATTATCAGGTCACACAAAGAAACTTTATCTATCCCTTCTTTGGATCATCAATAATTTCTTTGACAATCCTACTTTGACGCAGACTAGTACACACACAACAAACTTTGCAGAACACATAGCCCGGTGATCCTCTAGCGATTGACTTATTGCCCTCGGGACAAGAAACTATCTCTGCATATACGTATTATCCGTACAAGAGCTGTCGAACTACGAAACCCGAAAACAGTCTTATAATCACCAAGTAATCAAAAAATAAACAAATGAAACATATGTACTGCACTCCTGAAAAAAATAAACATACTGTGAGAATATATAAAGTACAAAATTACATAAATAACTAGTTGCGGCTAGAATAGAGCAATACGCAGCTAAGCACACGTCCAGAACCAAACAGAACTGCACAAGTCTAGTAAAAATAGTTGCCCGGCAAGGGGGCGAGGTAAAGGTGAGTAAAGCTGGAAACCTCACGGGGCACTGGGTAAGCAAGGTTATCGTCAGTACGAGGTATACAAGCTAGCGTCAAAGGGCAGCAGTTACTGGACGATCGCACAGAACAAGGCAGATCCTCAAGGAAGGAAATATTTTAAAGTACTGCAAATTTAACAGACGGCGTTCCGTAAAATTTCAGTTTTTTTTTTAAATGCTGTCATTGTAACTATAAGTATGGGTAGAGTAGGATGAAAAGAATAAATTCTTAATTAAGAGTATGTATTCGTAGACCATTAAAAGAACAACGTGATTATGAACGTAAATTTCGGTAAAAAATTGACTAAATTTACATTATTTGTTTTAGAAATTATTAGATATCACGATCGGAAAATATACACATTTCGACGTCTTGGGCTTTCTGGGAAATACCTCAATTGATACGCTGCCACGTTTCTGTTTTTGTATTATACAGGGTCCGGCACTCGAAGTGTAACCAACTTCAGACCGCTCGAGCAGCTGATGCACGGGCTTCAGCTGTTTGTTT
>JAAAKG020137239.1:0-12958 GCA_010014905.2 Druon quercuslanigerum
CGAAAAAATAAACTTTATTAGTTATAAAAGAAGATATTGCATTCATTTGTGTCTTTTTGCGACTCTTAAAATTTAAAACTTAAAAAGTGAAATACTTTTTTAAATATCGAACTATTTGGCAGAAAATAACCTTTCCTGTTAAAAAATTATATTTTTGAGTTTACTGGCGTGTAGATGATTAATCTTATTTCCATCAAAGTTCAAAAATTTTCTTAAAAATAATTGTATTTTCTTTTTTTTTGTTGAAAGTTTAAACATTTAGTTATACGTTGAATTAATTTGTAAAAAATATATTTTTTTGGACTAACCTCTTTGTTTGAAAATTTAACTTTTTTGCTAAATATTCTTTTTTTATTTCCTTAACTTGAAGCCCAAAAGTCCATTTTGTTGGGTAGAAAAGAAGCTATTACATTTATTTTTGTATTTTTTTTACTGTTAAAAATTCATGAAATAATAAACGTTTCTTTAATTAGAACAAAATTTTGTTGAAAGAATCTTTTTTGAGAGTGTATGTAAATTACTACTAGAAGCAAAAAAAGTATTTTCCGAGACTGGATAGGACTTCTTGTAATACCAGCACTCTATTTTTTAGTTTGGGAACTTATACAAATTCTTTTGAACCAAATTAAAAATATTCACCAATTTTCTACAATTTGTCTTAAACTAAATTTGGCTTCTTACCTAAATTTGGTATAGTAAATACAGAAAACTTTTTTCTGAACTATTATCGAGAATTACAAGACTCGTTTTCATTTAGTATTAAAAAATTTGAAATGTTTTATTAAAAGTCATTTAAAATCTCTAACATTTTGGTACCCTTCCGAGACTCCTGGACCAATTCTACACTTTTTACAGGACATATTTTTTTCGTGTAAGAAAGTTGTGAATGAGGATCTATTTAAATCAAGCTTGAACTACGTAACTGTAGAGGAGAATTCTCAACAGGGGTTGTGAGGACATTTGTGAAAAGAAAAGATCTAAAAAATGTAAGAAGTGTTGTACAATCAATATTTAAATGAGTTAAAATCTTAAATAATTTCAATTAGTGACTCAATTCTAGCTAAAAATCAGTAATGTTTGCTAATAAGCTAGTCATTTTTACTGATACATTAGTAAAAAATAAGTGTTTCATAGCTAGAATTGAGCCACTGATTGAAATTAGTAAAAAATCAAACTGATTTAAATTTAGAGAGTGGATTAAATGAAATTAAAGTTAAAATAAATAACTGTAGTAAATGTTGGAAATAGGAGCTTCTTAAGATTAAGCTAAAAATACCTTTTTTGATATTTTTAAAGTGATTATAAAAAGGGAGATAACAAGCGAACTGGTTTGTAACGGTTAACAAGAGTAACTGTAAAAGGGAGATGAAAATAGGATGCTGTGAAGAGTGTTCTAAAAAAGGTTACTCATATGGGGTGATGAATGGGGTTTAAGGAGGAAATTTAAAGGAAGCTGTAAGGGTGATGTAAATGGATAGGGATCAAGAACTGATGTAAAGGGTGTTTTTAGTAAATAGCGGTTCAAAAAGTTAGCTGTAATGGAGGTACTAAAATGTGTTTATGAAAAAATTGTGAGAGGAGATATAAACAGAAAAGGGTGAAGAATTGTTGTAGAAGAGGTTTTTATTAATAAAGGTTTTAAATCATAGCTTTAAAAAGAGAGCTGCAAACAGGGCGTTCTGAAGTAGATTGTGAAAAGGGAAAATCTAACGGAGTCAGAGAGGCGTATTGTATGGAAGTTTAAAGGGAAAATAAAAATTAAAAAAGGTGAACAATAATTGTCAATACGGATTGAAAAGGGTAACTATAAAGAGGAGTTCAAAATAGTGCGTTGGAAATAGAGATTTGTAACATATGTTGTAAAAATAAAACACTAAGGGGATTGTAGAGGGGATTGCCAGGAAGTTGTGATTGGAGATTTAAGTGGAGAGGGGTCAAGAATGGACATGTAGCTGTAAAGGAAAGTTTGAAATAAGAGCTTGTGAAGATGTTTTTAAAAAGGAAAACTCTAAGGAGAATTGCGAATGGGGATTATAGAAAGTGTTTGTAAACAAACTGTAAGGGCAGATCTAATCGAAAAAGGGTAACGAATAGTTGTAAAAAAGATGTTAATAATAACAGTTAAATATCGTAGCTTTTAAAAGGAAGCTGAAAACGGGAAGTCCTGAAGTAGATTGTGAAAAGGGAAAATCCAAGGGTGTCAAAGAAGGGTATTGTATCAAAGTTTTACAGGAACATATAAATAAAAACGGTGAACAATGATTGTCAATTGGGATTGAAAAGGGTAACTGTATAGAGGAGTTCAAAATAGAGAGTTAGATATAGAGATATGTAACATGTATTGTAAAAAGAAAACAATAAGGGGATTGTAGAAGGTATTGTCACGAAGTTGTGATTGGAGATTTAAGTGGAGAGGGGTCAAGAATGGACATGTAACTGTAAAGGAAAGTTTGAAATAAGAGCTTATGAACATGTTTGTCAAAAGGAAAACTTAAAAGGGATTTGTGAAGGGGGGATCTGGAAAGTATTTGTAAGCAAGTTATAAGGGCAGATGTGAACGCAAATGGGTAAAGAAAAGTTGTAAAATCGTATGGTATTAATAAAAGTTAAATATCGTAGCTTGTAAAAGAGAGTTGGAAACGGGGTGTTCTGAAGTAGATTGTGAAAAGGGAAAATTTAAGGGGGTCAAAGAGGGTGTTTGTACGAAAATTTTAAGGCAAGATGTAAATAAAAAAAGGTGAACAATGATTGTCAACAGGTATTAAAAAGGGTAACTGTAAAGAGGAGTTCAAAATAGGGAGTCAGAAATAGAGATTTGTAACATGCGTTGTAAAAAGAAACCTATAATGGGATTGTAGAGGGGATTGTCAGAAAGTTGTGATTGGAGATGTAAGGGAAGAGGGGCGAAGAATGGACATGTAGCAGTAAAGGAAAGTTTACAATGAAAGCTTGTGAAGATGTTTGAGAAAAGTAAAACTCTAAAGGGAATTGTGAAGGTGGGTTCAAGAAAGTGTTTGTAAGCCAATTGTAAGGGCAGATGTAAACGAAAGAGGGCAAAGAATAGTTACAAAATAGGATGTTAATTATAAAATTTAAATATCGCAGCTTGTAAAAGGGAGCTAGAAACGAGGAGTTCTAAAGTAGATTGTGTAAAGGGAAAATCTAAGGGGGTCAGCAAAGAGTACTGTATGGAAGTTTGAAGGGAAGATATAAATGAAAAAAGGTAAACAATGATTGTCAATAGGGTGTAACGAGGTGTTTTCACCTGTCACGTTAACTAACCTTACCAATGCCGTCCTTTCGTTTCCTTTCCTTTCCTTCTCAGGGAGCACTCTCATTTGGTCGAAAATAAATGTTAAAACTGTTTTTCACTCCTGTTTTGTTTCTTGCGTATGTATATTTCTACGACGAGTGCGAGAGCTGTCAAAAACAACAAGGCGCAGCATGCACGACTGCGTATACAGGGTTGGCTAGGGAAAAAAACCTAATGCCGTGATATCTCTAACCACTACCTACGTAAATAATTGAAAGAGAGGAAGAATCCAAGAGTCCAGGTGTATCACACTACAAGCAAAGGCCAAGGAACTACCCTAGGAACACCACAATGGGAATTCTCAATTTGGAAGACCAACCACAAGGCTACAGAGTGTCATCCGTGACCTTTGAGAGAGAGAGAGAGAGAGAGAGAGAGAGAGAGAGAGAACGATAGTCACCAGTTTTTTCTGTCTTTCTTCGCTCCAGGCACTTGAGATGAAACTACACAAATAAACTGGTGAGCGGTTGGGTGTCTTTCGGTCTTTTTCTAGCATAAGTGGACAAAGGCCGATTCCTATCGACATCGCAGACTTTACAGCGATGTCAGAAGTTAATAAAATAATGACACTGGGCCAAGTGGGAAGTGCGCCATCACGTAGCTGGTTTAAGTACCGAGATAAAACTAGACCGCATTACTTCTGCTCAGAGTATCGAAAATCTTTACTATGATTTAATTCCTTTTATCATTCTGTCGTTAGGATGAGCTTGGAGACTTCCGGTAGCCATATTGGATATAAACATTCCTGCGTATTCGTGGTAAGTGTATCAACGTTTGGCGCGTAAGACCCGTGTCGCGTCGAGGCGCAGACACCCCTTCCGGCAGAATCTACACAGCGTGGCATTAAGTCACTCTCGTTCTTTGTGCCAAACCACATAGGCAGGAGTTAAACTATGTTCGAGCAGTTTAACCAAAAGGAGAAAAATTACAACAACAAAAAACGAAGAATTTTAAACAAGCTCAGTACGTATGTGGTCTTAAGGTAACCCATTTTGTTAACCTCGGCGTATCACTGGGGCGAGATTTATAAGAGACGAAATCATATAAAAATAAAGAAATGCCGCCAAAGTGATTCGCCGCTCTAAGTGCTCTCTGTACGGGTCGTTATTCTCTCCGTTTCCTTTTTTTTGGTTAAGAAACGGTTCCACTCCCTCCGGCAATGCATCTGCTTATTCTAAATCGTTTGCTATCAGTAATTTGTCGGTGTTCTTTTTTATAATTTTCTTTTTGTACTTCTTCTTCGGTAAAATTCTTCCGTGCTTCGGCGATCGCGGAATGACGAACAAATTGCGTTACAGCAGACTTGGCTTTAGCAAAATGTCCTTTTAACCTAAAAATTCGACACGCGCTTCCGGATCAAAAATGATTTTCTTGGCTCATTCGTGGTAATTCAATCTTCACTCCTCTGAACTGGAGACAACTTGTTGCTTAAAATTTCGATATCGCACGTGATTGACAAATTTGGTTTGTGAATAAGTGAAAGTGGTCAATCACGTGCTGGTAAGACAGCAAGATTGGGGCGGTTTGGCCAGGAAGCTTATTATGTTTCTTTTGTTAGATTCGGTAATAGGTTTAGGGATACAATCACTTTATAGGACCATCTTTAAAATTGTACACTCTGCTGTAAGAACCGTCTTATTGTTGGCGTTTTGCGTATGTAATTCGCAACTCGTGAAAGCTTCAAGTGTAAGTGTTAAATAAAGAATACGAATATTAAATTTTAGAAATGTTGGCCTCTTATTATTTTGTGGTTGGATGAACCCCCCCCTGTGATTATTAAGAATAAACTGATTTTTTTTATGTATTAGTCTAGATGAAATTGTGTATTTTATCTAAATCCACCATTTAGCGGGACTTTTTTAGATGTTTGCCTTCTTTCGCTAATGTTTGGCGCCCTTGATCGACGCACAATCTAACTTCTACCCTTGACATCGATATTTGGATTGTGGCAATTTTAAGTCATATAATTAGGATATAGTTACAAGGCCTAATTATACGCTGACACGGGTTTGAAAAGGGTATCTGTAAAGAGGAGTTCACAATAGGGAGTTAGAAATAGAGATTTATATGTTGGTTGTAAAAAATAAAAAGTATAAGGGGCTTGTACATTGGATTGTAAAGAATTAGTGACTGGAGATGTATGTGGACAGGGGTCAAGAATAAAGATGTAGCTGTAAAGGAAATAAGAGCTTGTGAAGATGTTTGTGAAAAGGAAAACTCTAAAGGGAATTCTGAAGGGGCGTTCAAGAAGCTGTTTGTAATCAAATTGTAAGGGCAGATGTGAACGCAAAGGGGTAAAGAATAGTTTTAAAATAGGATCTTATTAATAAAAGTTAAATATTGGAGAATGTAAAAGGGAGCTGAAAACGAAGAGTTCTGAAGTATATTGTGAAAAAGGAAAATCTAAGGGGGTCAGAGAGGGGTATTGTATAGAAGTTTTAAGGGAAGATATAAATAAAAAAAGGTAAGCAATGATTTTGAATATGGAGCGAAAAGTGTAACTATAAAGAGGGAGTTAGAAATAGAGATTTGTAGCATAGGTTGTAAAAAGAAAACTGTAAGGGAGTTATGGAGGGCATTGTCAGGAAGTTGTGATTGGAGATGTAAGTGGAGGGGGTGAAGATTAGACATAGAGGTTGTTCTTTGTAAATCGGTATTGAAAATGCAGCTGTAAAGAGAAATTAGAAAGAAGAGCTTGTGAAGAGATTTGTGAAAAGGAAAACTCTAAAGGGAATTGTGAAAGGGTTTGTAGGAGGTGTCTGTGAGGAAATTGTAAAGACAGATGTTAAAAGAGATGGATAAATAATTTTTGTAAAAGAGTTTGTTATTAATAAAGGTTAAAAACCGTATCTTGTAAAAAGTAGCTTGAAACAGGAAGTTCTGAAGTACATTGTCAAAAGAGAAAATCTAAGGGGGTCGAAGAATGGTATTGTATGGAAGTTTTAAAGGAAGATATAAATGAAAAAAGGTGAAAAGTGATTGTGAACAGGGATTGATAGAAAAAAAATGTGAAGAGGAATTTAAAATAGGGAGTTAGAAATGGAGATTTGCAACATGGGTTGTAAAAAGTAAAACAATAGGGAAATCGTGGAACGGATTTTAAGGAAGTCGTAAGGGGCATGTAAATTGACTGGGGTCAAGCATAGGTATAGAGGTTGTTTTTTTATAGATCGGTTTTCAAAAATGTAGCTGGAAAGGGAAGTTAGAAATAAAAGCTTGTTCAAAAGAATACTCTAAAGTGAATTGTGAATGGGGATGGTAGAAGTTCTTTGCAAGTAAATTCTAAGGAGAGATATAAACAGAGAAGGGTGAAGAATTGTCATAAAGGAGGTAGTTATTAATAAAGGATTTAAATCAGAGCTTGTAAAAGTGATGTAGAAACAGAGAGTTGTGACGTAGATTGTGACAAGAGAAAATCAAAGGGGTTTAAAGAGGAGTACTGTACGGGAGTTTTAAGGGAAGATATAAATAAGAAGAGGTGAAGAATGATTGTGAATATGAATTAAAATAGGAAACTGTAAGGAGGAGTTCAAAATAGGGATTTAGAAATAGAGATTTGTAACATGGTTTTTAAAAAGTAAAACTCTAAGGAAATTAGGTGTCAATTTTAAGGAAGTTTTAAGGACTACGTAAGTGGAGAATCGTCAAGAATGGACATGGAGAGTATTGTTTCTAAATTGATATTAAAAATGGGACTGTAAAGGAAATTGTAAAGGTGGGTGGTAGAAGGTTTTTGTAAGGAAAGGAGGGGTTGTATAGAAGTTTTAAGGGACGATTTAAATAAAGAGAGCTTAAGAATAATTTTAAACAGGGTTTCAATAGGCCAACTGTATAGGGGAGTTGGAAATAGGGAGATGAAAATAAATGTTTCACACGAGGACTGTAAAAAGGAAAACTGTAAGGTGGTTGTACAAGGGCTTGTAAAAAAGTTGTAAGGGAAGATGTAAATCGAGAGAAGATAATGGAATCTAATTTTATACAATGTATTCAAAAGTCCTAATTAAGCAACATGCAAAATTGCTAGTTAAATAATATTTTTATTTTAAATTATACTTTATAATATACATATAGGTTACACAGTACAACTACTACTATCAATAATAAACATTACACATTACTTATCGCAATTGTTAGTTCCTTAGAGGAATTGTAAAACGGATGATTTTTTAAACGAAATTTCGGAGAGTTCTAAGTAAGGAAGACGTAACTGGAGAAGGGTGAAGAATATATATAAAGGGTCTTGTTTGTAAATGGGAGTTAAAAAAAAGCAGCTGTAAAGGAGAGTTGGAAATAAGAGGCCGTGAAGAAGGTTGCAAAAAAGAAAACAGTTAAGGAGTTTTTAAAAAGGGTTGTAGAGCAGTGTTGTCATATCCAATTTTAAGGAAACTGTAAGGTGAGATGCTATTGGAGAGAAGTGTTTAAGTAAAGGTTTAGAAGGTAACGGGAAAGGGGAACAGGAAAGACGGGGTAGTAAAGAAGTTTGTAAAAAGGGCTATTTTAAGTGGGTTAAAGAGGAGTGGGGTACATGAAATTGTAAGAGGTTTTTTGAAAATGGTTTTAAAAAGGGATTTTTAAGGACGTTATAGAAGGAAGTTTTAGAGTATGGTTTTAGAGGAAGAATTGATTTTAGATTCTTGGATTTGCAAAGCCTAAAGGATTATGTTCGTGTCTTATCAAGGAGTTATGAAATTCATACCGATCACGTTCCTGTTCGAATTTTTGTGGTGTATTATTATGTTGATTAAGATAAGCATATGGAGCACTATTAGGTGGAAGATTGTTATAGCCTAACGCAGGTTCACGCTGTGGAGGTTGGCCAAACGGATGACTAGGATTAGTTTCAAAAACAACATAATTATTTAGTCGTTTATCTCTCTCTCCTACTGAATTTTGGACCACTGAACGAAGATTATTGGTGGCTTGTCCTGAAGACCCCTCAGTGTTTCGTTTTAGCTGCTGTAAACTTAAATCTGCAAATATACCATAAAAAATTGTTTTTTTTTTCAAAATTACGAATATTATTTAATACATATTATTTAATATAACAAATGCACAATTTCGGCCCGTTTTCAACGACTACGAAGTTGGGCTAAACTTCTACTTATTACTCCCTAGGTCGGAACAAACTGATTGAAAGATTAAAATCCCGATGAGATAAATATTGTTTACATTATAAATTACGATTGATAAACATAATTGTTTAAACACTGTTGTCGAATGTTATTTTGGGAATCAATTCAGAATATAGAATTTTCTTTTACTTACCAATGGAAATAAGGAACATCATGAGAGTCAGAAAAAGAGCACCAATAGTGAACCTCATTTCTTTATGTCAAGATAACACCTTCTCAAATATTAGTTAAAGATCGAATGGTAAATTTCCTGAAGATTTGTCCCCTATATATATGTTCGGGTGTAAAATACATATACCTATGTACTATATAACCTAGATACCTATATATGTATATATACTATAAACATTCGTATACTCGGCACTATCTTGGTGTTTTGTAAAACGTATTTGACACATACTGCGCGGTTTAATAATCCTCACAATGATGAAACTGTGAAATTTTTTATTAGAGTTGCACAATAAAAAACAGGAGCGGACCAAGGGGAAGTTTCTTAAGGGGTTAACATAATTTTTATGAAAACGAGAAATCCTGAATATTGAAAGAAAACGAAATAGAACGTATGAAAATTTTTTTTTTCATATTTAAAAAAAAATTTTAATTTCCCGAAAAAAATGAAATCACCGAATTTTTTTTATTAACGAGACAAAAATAATACGAAAGTGAAAGTTAAGAAAACCTGAAAACTTTCAAACTCGTGGACATATTAAAGCCTTTAATTTTACAATTACAAAATTAGTCAACTTTTTTATTTCATACTTTTTATAAAATAAAATATTATTCCAACCGATAGAACAAAAATAATTATTATTTTTTCAATTTTTTCAGGAGTTTCGAATTACGTTCATTTATTCATTTACGAAAATAGTTTAATTTTATAAAATTTTATTAAGAAAATTCCCGACAGTGTAAAATTTGTTAGTAACAGAATATTCAATGCATAAAATTTTTGGAATAATAAAATTAAATAAAATTTTAAATGACCGACTAATAAAATTACCAAAAATTTATAAAATTATAGAGTGAATACTGGAAATCAAAAAAAAAATTCCGATAATTTGCGAATAATAAAATTCCCAACTGCTTATAATATTAATGAATTAAAAAATTGCTTCAGACAAATTTATTGTCAGAAAATTTCAGAATTATAAAAAAATTAGACAATGTACAATTTAACGGCAATAAATAATTCTCGAATTATCATTTTTTTTAATTTAAACATTTAATAGACATTCTTTTTCAATGCATATTATTTATGTATTAAAAATAAAATATAGAAATATGCAACCAATAATTATAAAAAATTGAATATTTAGTATAGAATGTCTTTTGATACAAATATTTAATTATTGTATTTTTAATAAATAAATTATATATTTTTTATAATTTTTTAAATTCCAAATAATAAAGAATTCACAAAATAAAATTTCAAAAATTGTGAAATAACTGAAACTATAATATTTCCTTATTACAAAAGTGCCGAATCCAAACAATAGAAAAATTATTTTAATGGTAAAAGAATAAATAATATAATGAAATATTTTTATTTCATGTAATTATTTATTGTTATAATATTTATTCGCTATTAAAACATTTCTTGATTATATACATCTAATAATATATTATATATTTTTATATTTTATATTTCGTATACCATAATTTCCGGGGATGCTATCTAGAATAAGAAACATTTTCAAGCAAAATATTTTCATTTTTTAAATTTTTAAAAAGATTCAAAATTAATTTCGAATTTGCAAAAATTTCAAAAGAATGTTTGAAAATGTAAAATTTTAAAATTATTTTTCATTTTGAAAAATTAGTTTCAAGATAATATTTAAAAACATTTTTGGAAGATTTGAAGCTAATTTTTTTAATTTTTCAGAATTTGAAGAAAAATTTGGGGAAATAATTTGAAACTTTAAAATTAGAATAATATATTTCAAAGCTTTTTAAAAAGTTTAAAAGACTTTAAGAAAATAAAAATAAACTTTTTTAAATTCCTGTGAACATTTAAACTAATTATTTATTTTTTAAACCAATTTGAAGAAAAAATTGACAAAGATTTCAAAATATTTTTAATTATTTTCCAAAATTTTGAGATAATTAAAAAAAAAACATTTAAAAAGATTTCTAAAATTTTCAAAAGATAATGGCAAGATTCAAAATTTGGAATAATTTGAAGAATTTTAAAAGATATTTAGATGCTTTCAAAAATTTTAAAATAGTTAAAAAGTGATTTTCAGTTTGAACTAATTTCCAAAAATTTTAAATAAAATGTACATTTTCGAAAATATCTGAAAGATTTAAGGTCAATTTTCTTAATTTTTAAACATTAAAATATTTTAGGAATAATATATTTCATCATTTCCGAGAATTCTATATTTCGGGAATTTTTAGTCCTTCTTTTAAAATTTTGGGAATTAAATAATTTCGGTAATTATAAATTTTTTTATTTTTTAAAAAAACTTGCAATTCTAAATACTCGAAAATTTAGGTTTTTCTAACATCTTGAAAATATTTTTATACAAAATTTTTTATAAAACTTTTTAATGACGCTAATTGAAAATTTTCAGATGTTTAAAAATGTTCGTTCTTTGCAACTTTTAAAAATATTTTCATGTTTTAAATGTATTTCAAATCTTTATAAAATTTTCTGAAGCATTAACAAATTATAGTAAATGGCCTTTTTTTAGAATTCTTAAAAATTTTACACACTATATTTTCTAATATCTTAAACGCACTCGAACTATTTCTGCAATTTTTTTTAATGTTTTAAAATTAAGAAAATTGACCTTAAATATTTCAGATCTTTAACAATCAAATTCTCGAAATAAAATTCAAAATTTTTCCAGAAATTTCATGAAAGTTTTTTATTTTGTAAAACTTTTTAAAGTTCTTAGAAACTTTCAAATATTTTTTGAAATGTTCAAAAATGTACATTTTGTTTAAAATTTTTGGAAATCAGTTCAAACTGAAAATAATTTTTTTTTTAATTTTGAAACCAGCTAAATATTTTTTTAAATTTTCCGAATGCTTCTAAATTTTTCCGAAATTCTAAAATATTAAAATAGTTACCTTCGAATCTTTCCGATTCTTTTCTGATAATTTTGGAAATCTTTTTAAATGTTAAAATTTTTTTTAAAATTATCTTTCGAAATCTTTGTCAATTTTTTCTAAAAATTGGTGTAAAAAATAAATAATTAGTTTAAATGTTCACAGGAATTTTAAGAAAGTTAAGTTAAGTCAAAATCAAAAAAATTGACCTTAAATCTTTCAGATATTTTCGAAATGTGCAGAAATATTTTAAAATTATAATAATATTTTGAATTATTTTTAAATTTTCTTTAACAATCAAATTTTCGAAACAAAAACTCATACAAAATTTTCCCAGGAACCTCAAGAAAGTTTTTTATTATCTTGAAACTTTGAAAAGTTTTTAAAAAGCTTCAAAATCTTTTTCGAAATTTTCAAAAATATATATTTTGTTTAAAATTCTTGGAAATCATTTCAAACTGAAAATCATTTTTTAACGATTTTAAAAATTTTGAATTTTTTTAAAATTCTAAAATATTAAGATAGTTGCCTTAGAATCTTGCCGATTTGCTTTTGATAATTTTGGAAATCTTTTTAAATGTTAAAATTTTTTTTTTAATCATCTCAAAACTGATTTTCGAACTTTTGGAAAATAATTTAAAATCTTTTCAAATCTTTCTCAATTTTTTTTCCAAATTTATTACAATAATTTTAAAGTTTCAAATTATTTTTTTTTAACTATTCAAAAAATTTTAAACCTTCTAAATATATATTTAAATAGTTCGAACTTTCCCCAAATTTTTCTTCAAATTCTGAAAAATTAAAAAAATTAGCTTAAAATCTTCCTAAAATGTTTTTAAATATTATCTTGAAACTAATTTTTCAAAATGAAAAATAAGTTTGAAATTGTTTAACTTTCAATATCTTTTTAAATTTTTCAAATTACCTTTTTTAATTTTCTTTAAAAAATTTATTTTGCAAAATAAAATTCTTAAAAAGCTTCAAAATATTCAAAAATTCACATGCTGATTTCAATTTTCGTAAATCTTTTCAAACTAAAATTTTTGTTAAAACAATTTGCAAAACATTTTAAACGTCTAAATACATCTTTTAAAATTATATAATTTTTTTTCAAAGATGTCCTTTAAATTCTGAAAAGAAAAAAATGCCTTCAGATTTTTCAGATTCTTTTTGACAATTTTGGAAATCTTTCGAAATTCTTTCTTTAAATTTCTTAAAATCTTTCTTTACTCCTAATTTTAGTTTTTTTTTAATGAAAAATTAGTTTCAATCAGTCCGTGAATTTGAAGAAATATTCTATATTATCGTGAAACTTTACAAAATTCTTAAGAAGTTTCAAAATGTTAATTTCCAAATTTAAAAAACTTACATTTGTTACAAAGGTTCGAAATATCTTTTTAAAGTTTTTCATTTTTCAATAAAACGTTATAATCTTGCTAATTAAAAAATGTTAATTTAA
>JAAAKG020137240.1:0-12958 GCA_010014905.2 Druon quercuslanigerum
AAAAAATCAGTAATACATACAAAGTATCTCGAATGACGAAAACACGCGCGCTCGAGCGCGTGATCGGTCTCGTATAAATAAAAAGTGTGTATCCTATTGAAAAAAAATTGTTTTTAAAAATCTTATGGCAACTAGTGTCGTTTTTCCAAGAATTCAATTTTTTATTTCTAATCTTATTTTGTACGATTAAAAGAAAATTTGATTTTTAAAAACAACGAAGTTTCAACTGTTGTATTTCAAAGCCAAAAAGACGAACGATCTACAAAAGTGTTGAATTTTCAGCCTGAAAATATTAGCATGACATAACCTAAAAAATGTACCTAACCGCACGCAAGTGACAACTACAGCTAACAGGTGATATTTTCTAATATCACATTTCGTTAATTTTGTTACTTTTCTAGTACCCTGCAGAATCAGAAGCCATAAAAAGCTTGCATATGAGCTACGGTACTCTGAGAACGTCAGCCATCTTGGTCTGATTTTATACAAGATCCCGAATCCATTATTATCTCAAAAGTCGATCATTCATTCAAGCCTAAATGTTCTGGATATGGGTATCATTTTTGTACATCATTTTGTACATAAATAAATTTTCGTCGATCTAGCGTTATCTCTAGTAAAGCAAATAGACCATTTAAAATTTAGGCGTCTCTTACACTACATGAGTTATCTCCTTTGAATCAGCAAATACAAATTTGTAAAGATATGTGAAGACGCAGTTTATACCTAAACTATTAATCGATTCAAAATTAATTGTAATTTTCAGGATCCTTATTAAAAATTGTCCTACATATATCTGTTTAGCATTTTCAGAACTGTATTTTTTCGATTCTTTTTTTGAAAAACTCTAGTACCAAAATACGTTCATATTGTATTAGTTTTAATATAATATTTCACTTACTTCTAAAAAGCAGAAACCCCATGAGGGCAAGGAATACTTTTCCGGTACAAACCAACATTTTTTCTGAGCAGATAAAATGACCAAGGAAAAGAATCTTATTTTTTACGAAGTTCGTAAAAGAACTCACGCTATAAGTGACGATTATATATACTCTTACCCCCTCTATCGAATAATAAAGATTGATGATCTAACATCTTAAAATTTTCCATATTGCTATATTTATTACGCATACAATCTTCACTATTATTGAGATATACAAAACACTTGTCCAAGATAGCGTAGAAGAAGCAATAAAAATAAAAAATTTATATTCTTTATATCATATTCAGTTTATTAAAATCTGAAAAAATATAAAAAGATTGTTATCTTTAATTCTATAATTGTGAATTGAAGCTCTTGCGGCTTTTACAAATACATTCTCGTCACGTGTCTTGCGATTCGTCCTCGATTACAATGTATACCAAACACAACATATGTTATATTAGGTTTTGAAGCAAGGGTTTGAAAAACAAGCTTAGCCAACAACGATTTAAAAAGAGCCAGGGAATTTTTTTGTTCAGGGAAAATTCAGGTTTTTTTAGTTTATAAAAGATTCTAGGTTAAAAATACAACAAGGTTAAGACTCTTCTTTAATTAAGGCTGTAGAAAGGGGGGATTATGGGGGTTTATCCCCCTTCCCCAAAAATTCTGGAAACATTTACATAATATACATATACTCTCCTATATTTCGCAGCATATACCCCCTTCCGAAATTTTTTCCTGCTGTTTGCCCCCCCCCCCCCGCAGAAAATTTTTCTGGCTGCGGCTTTGTCGTTAATTACACAGGCCCACAAAAAAAAGTTGTCTGTACTTTGCACCTGACCAGTATATCCTTATGTATTTTGGGCCGCGGAATCCGACTCCGACATCAGAATTTTTCTACACGTCAAAATTTTACCCTAGCCTAGGGGAATAGTGTTAAATCTAAAGTTTTCTGAGTTCTCTGAACATCTTTTTTTCAAGTGGCAAGTCAATGGAAAATACAGTATCTTTATATATTTTAAGTTGGTAAAATAATATTAGTACCCAAAATTACTTTGCAGTGCCACAAATTTTCCCCTAGTCTAGAGGAGACCGTTAAACAGTAACAAAAGCTTCTGACTTTACGGAGGTTATAGACCTGTGCAACAAAATTTGATGATACAGATACAGTTTTGTCAATAGGAGCCGTCAAAATGCATTTTATTTTTATTTATCTCGAGGTTTTTAACCTTCAACAAACTCTGTAGTGCCTCCTTTTTCTTCTTAACTTTAAAAACTTTTTAGAAATTGAGAAGTCAGAAAAATTTCTGGAAAAAGTAGTCGTTATAAAAATGGTAGTCATGCGTACGAATCTAAATCTTATGAATTCAGCTTTCTTTATGTTTTCTAGTTATTTTGTCTAATAAAGATCTACGTAATGGTTTTTCTTTTACGTTTTTTTCCTCTACGTTCAACATCTGTTTTCAACATCAAGCAAAAATCTGCCATCGCATGCTCATCCCATTGTCCCTGATAACGACGCTCGATTTCTTTGGTGTCTTGATGGAAGCGTTCACCCTGTTCTTCGCTTTTATCGCCAAGATTTTCAGGGAAGTAATCTAGATATGAGTGAAGGAAGTGCAGTTTTAAATTCATCAAACAACCTTTTCCATGGTATTTCTGACCCATATTCTCTACAACTTTTTTAAAACTAAGCCAAGTTTCATATCTTTACTAAATTCACTGTCTTTGAAAATTTGCAGAATTTGAGGCCCATCAAAAACTCCTTCCTTTAATTTGGCGTCGGATAAACCTGAAAACTTGCTTTCTAGATATGTAAAACATTCTCCTTCTTTGTCTAGTGATTTAACAAACTGCTTCATCAAGCCAAGTTTGGTATGAAGAGGAAGCAAAACAATTTTTGTAGAATCAACCAATGGCTCGTATAATATGTGCAGCGGCGTAGCCAGAATTTTTTTAGTAGGGGGCTTTGGGTTTATGTATAGACAAAGAGTGGGGGAAAAGGGAATTGAATAATATAAATACTTAGCTTCAGGGGGGCGTGAGCCCCTAAGCTCCCTGTCTACGCCTCTGAATGTGTGTTTAATTGCAACCTAATCTAATTAAAAACTTATTCGGGGATTAGTTCCGCATTTGGTCGGCGTGCAGCACTATTGCTACCCTTCCTCGCCACTGAGATCAATCGCCAGAAATAAACAAGGTGCGCTCCAAAATAAACGAGACTGAGCTAAAATAGAAACAACAGCAGCTTTGTTCTGATTAATTCGAGTTTATTTATTCAAAATTGTCCCCTCCGGCCTCGATACACTGTTTTGCGCGATCTAAAAACTTTTCGAAAGTGTGAGAGGCTTTGACGCTTGGTTTCGGGTTCATGCTGGAAACACCACGTTTCTTCACCAGTTACAATGTTGTAAAGGAAGTTCTCGTCTTTTCTCGCCTCTTTAATGATGTCTTTCGAATGTTGAATTCTGAGCAATTTTTGGTCATCAGTTAACTTGTGGGGAATAAAACGTGAACAGACCTTTCGTTAGCCCAAATGATCGGTTAAAATGCGATAAATCGATGTTTTGGAGATATTCAACTCCATGAATTTCAAAGATAATTTTGCCTCATTTTTGATAAATTCACTCACAATTTTGATGGAGTTTTCGGTGATCACTGATTTTGGGCGGCCCGTATTTTCATCGTTATTTATATCCTCACGACCATCTCTGAAACGTGTAAACCACTCATGAACTCTGGCACGAGATAGACAATCATCGCCATAAACTTTTTTCATCAATTCAAATGTTAAAGTAAACGTTTTACCGATTTTAAAGCAAAATTTGATATTAGCTCTTTGTTCAAAACTCATTTTTGTACCGATGACACAAACATACTGACACTTTAGATGCAATACCTTCGCTTCCACTGAATCGAATGTCATCAAACTGTCACTGGAAGTCAGGGAGGCATATAAATTTCCAATGCACTACCTCATTTACAGATAGCGCCACCAAAGAAATTTGTATGACAAAAGTCTCGTTTATTATGGAACGCACCTTGTAAGAATGCTTCGACTTGAAACAGTGAATTAATTCGCGAGGCGGCTGTTGCTTGCCAATCGTAGACCTCTTTGGAAGTCCGAGATGTTAATTTACGTTTCCGGACTTGAGAAAATAAATAAATTTTTTCTTTATAGGAATTATCGAGAAAATTTGAATATTCCTCTCTCTTATTTTAAAATCTCAATTTAATAAAAAAAGGTTTAAAAGGACCAGCAAAACTTCTACGGCCTAATAAAAATTTTAATATAAAATCTATTTCTGGCTAGGTCATACTAATCGGAGTTATTTTTAAAAAAATATTAAATTCTCTTTTAAAAATTTATGGAACTAATTTGCTTTCCTTAAAAGCAAAAAAATCGCGGTGGACACGAACCTACGTTTTAACCTAGGTTTAAGCATAGGCCTAAACCTAGGGCAGACCTGGATTTTGCTTCCGGCCACTTTGACCAATTCCTAAGAAAATACCAGGTTTTTTCGGGAAGTGTATCATGTGGGGAAAGGACACAATATTTTCGCAAGTGTCATTTGATTCTTTCGATAATAATTATTACGCATCCTATTGCGTAATATTATGTATTTAAATATGGAGGACCTCCTTAATTATAACCTGAAACTTTTAAACAATATTAAAGAATTTTTAATTATCGGTATTTGACACGAGATTTATGAGACGAATAAAGTAAAATAAATAATGCAACACGGATCAATAAACATAAAACTCTGGCATGCACAAAGCAGGATTTTTTCCTTTCTCGCTTTTATGAATTTGTAGGACAATTGGTACCACAATTTTCATTTGGGCATACTCCCTCGATACATTTTTTTACTAGTTACTGCAATGAAAAGTAGAATAGCGAACACGGCAACCACGACGCGTAGAAAAACTCAACAGAAAAAAATTACAGCGCACCTTCGGTTTAACCGCGGGCAGGGATCTGATAGAGGATGAGCAATGCTTTATGACCCGGGATAACATTAACATCCAGCTTCGTGGACAATTTTCCGAAGAATCCAACCTCTCGACTATTAATTGTTGTTTGTATAATGCAGCGAAAGCTTTTCCGAAGTAAACCGTAAAACAAAACCAACGGTTGACCATAAGACCAAAAGACGAATGCATCAATTCGCCATAAAGATAGGCTGGGCAAGATAGTACGCGTCCCACATTCAGGGTGTGATTGACTACATAACATCTGGCAGGAATTTTATCACCAAGGTTTGAAAGTTTGCGTGCGAACTCCGGATCCGTTATCACACACATAACAAGTTAAAGCTGCTGACCAGCAGGCCGAAATATTTCGGAGAGAAGTCTACGAAGAGCAGCATAGACTGGACGAAGACTTAGAGAAGCTCTAAGGCTTGTAGAACGATACACTAAGCAAATAGGAATTGAATTTTGGTTAGAAAAATGCGCCAAGGTTTATTTGAAGCGAGAAGACTTAATGACATCTCTGAAGAACCTGAGCTCGTCGATAGAAGACTTCTACATACCTGGGCGTGCCACAGAGCCGCATTCAAAATGTAGCATCCATAAAGGATACTCTCCGAAGCAGATATAAATGTCTCATCCAGCAGATTTGGTCTTCCGAAGTGTAAGAGAGGAACAAAGTATCTGCAAAGAATATGCTTGCCTTTACAGTAGTACTCTATTCATTTGGAATGGCTCCATGGACGAAGAACGAGCTCAGATCCCTTGATATCGGGACACAAAAGGATATACACATAAACAAAAGCGTGCATCTTAAGTCTTCTGTTCCGCGACTCTACATTTCACGCCGTCAAGGTTAGGAAACATTAAGAAGTGGGCAAAGGAGCGTTTCTGTATGAAACGCCGGAGGAGGCTGCTGAAACACTCGAACTTGACTTCACTATCAGGGGTGAGAAAAACTCATCACATCTTATCTATCTCGAATGCCCGGATTCAGAAAGCACAGAAGAAAAACTTCGGTGAAGAGCTCCTCGATAAGAGGATGCACGGTATTTTCCACGGAAATTTGGAGCATCAGTCAATGTCGTGTGAGCTAACTTTTGCTTTCATTAAATCATCTGGATTGAAGTCGGGCACGGAGGATTTCATTTTGGGATGTCAATACAGTGTCATTTCCACCTTAACATACCGTCGCCACATTTTGAGCCAAAACATTCTCGATTATAGCTGCAGGGCGTGCCATGCACACCCCAAGCATCTAGGATGCATACTATCTAGTTGTCCAACTCATGCGGGGACGACTTACATCCAAAGGCACAATACGACACTAACAGTGCTTTATTACCATAGCTGTCATTCTTACGGCATTAACCTCAATATCACTCCGCTAAAAGCCCCTAGGGAAATAGAGTCAATTGTCCAGAATGCGAAATGCCGCATATACTGGAACTTTATATTCTCGACAATTGTTTATGTTGCATACTTGAGGCCTGATATAGTTCTCCTTGACTTCGAGAAGTAAAACTTGTTCGTTATTGAATTTTCGGCACCGGCTGTCAAAAACATCATAACCAAGGAGAATAAAAAGAAAGAGAGGTATAAGAGATTTTCGACGATTTTACCCAGAATATTCTCTTAAATTAATCGTTCTCATCATCAACCCGCTACCAGCGAAATTCTGCGGTTGTCCTTATGACAAACTTTTAATTATTTATTAGGGTGGTCCAAAAAACACTCTTCGAGCTATAGGGCGAGATATCCCCCCCTCCCCTAAAAGTTTCCATTTCCAGAGAAAGAAAATCCGTAATTTTTAATTTTTTTAAATTCAAATATTAACACGTGCCACCGGGTACTTCAAAATCCCATTCAATTAACATAGGGAAATTTTCATTTATCGAAATATTGAACTCTGTTTCCAGGTTTTCATCGAAACGTATCAACTTTTTTAGGGATTTAAGAAGAGTGTCTATAAAATAAAATCATACTAATAACTCTCATTTTCAACCCCCCCCCCCTTGCCTTCTAGAGTGAAAAAATATGTGAAATATTTTTTTTACGTACTTTGTTAAAAAACATTTAATACATATTTTTTATAACAATAGGATATGCAAAATTTCCGAGAAATAATTTTTTGAAAATTAACGTTTAAAAAAAGTGATCGCCTTAACTTTTTCTTATCTGAAAAAATATCTATCAAAAAATTTACAAACATTTTATCTAATATGTGGTTGATCCCGAACTTCGAAATTAATTATACTAAATAATAACTCCATTGAATTTTCATAAGTAAATTAGACATTTTTATAAACAAAGAGAGATTGCGAAAAAGGACATAATTTTTTCACTTTTTTGTGGATTAACATTCCTAACGGATTCAAGAATATACTGCAAAAATTTTAAAGTGTTTGGAACATTAATGCACAAAAAAGTGAGAAGAACTAGGTCCTTTTTTAGCAATCTCTATTTGTTTACAAAAATGCTTAATTTATTTATCAAAATTCAATTAGGCTATTTTGTTTTTTGAATTTTTGTTTATAAATACTTTTTCAGTTAAAAAAAGTTAAAACGATTACTTTCTTTAACACAATAATATTAAAATATTTGTTTCTCGAAAATTTTTCATGTCATATTGAAATAAAAAATAGATATTAAATATTTGCAACAAGAAATTTAGGGTGTAAATCTGCCGTGGAATGATCCATACAGAGTTAAACAGCCACCGAGGGTACCACTAGGAGCAACTGGCATGTTAAAAAAAATTTTAATTATTTACGAATTTTTTTATTTATATGCATGAATGTACATATTTTTAGAATAAAATAAATCAACATTTATAGGACATATTTATACATATAAGTAAAATACACTAACGAGGACGATAAAGTCCCGTAAAAAAATTACCAACACGAGATACAATTCCACGATTTCGCGGGGGTGCTGGAGGAGCCTCCACTATTTCCTCTGGGAACGATCGGCGTGTTAAATGTGCCATATACTTCTGGCCCTTTGGTACTGTTACATAGATGTAGCCAGCGTGTGGGAACGATGGCAGCTCGCGTAAATTTGTCAAAAGTCGCTTTGTAAAAACTTGGAAAGGGCCAGCAGTATAATATTCGCCATCTGGAACGTGCATCTGAACGTTAGCTGGAATAACATGAAGATGAGGATCATGGGTATCTCTTGTGTAAGGGTTTTGTTTGATTTCCCCGAAAGCACCATCAAATTGTTTGTCTTCCGTTCGTATGTAAAATTGAAATGGAGCTGGATGTTGTTGGTCATATTCCAACCAGCTGGGTCTGGCAAATGCATCTTCTAGTTCTCCGAAAGCATAACAGTCATCATCCATTCTAATCGCAATGCGTCTTACAGCGTAATAAGGTAAAAAATTATTGTCATAAACTTGAACTGTATGAACGACATCATCTGCGGGAACCATTCCATCTGCACCTAATTTTGGAAGAAAAAATTGGTATTCAACAAGTTTTTCTAATCTAGTAACTGAAACTTTTAACTGTTTTGATCAAACACTGGCCGAAAAAAATGAACTATGTGCATTCATGAAAGTAAAAATGTTCTTTCACAAGCAGTTTTTCTGTGCAGGGTGGCCACATATCATGGAAGTCGGGGAAATGTCAGGGAAATGAGGTAGCTGTTAGGGAAAAAGAGTGATTAATATATATTAATAATATTTTGAAAGCACTTCCTAATATCATTATAAATGTTTTTTCAATTTTTTTAAATTTACATTCTTTAAAAATAGAACGCATTTATAATTCAAATGTCCCGCGCGGCGTAACATTGAAAATTCCCGAGATGCAGAAATCGACTTGTGGGACTAACTTCATGAAGTTTAGCAACAGAGAACGAGAATATTCTTACAGATTCTCGGAAATTTCTAATTTTATGCAATTTTGCCGGTCTTGTCGGAGCCGGTGCCGGTGTTTCCGGTCAAAACATGTGAAGTGAATTGAACTAGCTGGCACGTGAGCCGTGTTATGATTTATATTTGGGACGAATTGCGCCTTATTGGATTTATGATAAGTGGAAAGTTTAAAGATTTCTTTCTTATATTTAGGCGTTTTGTGCCACCGTTGATAAAAAAACGTGCCCTAGTGGGCATTGAAATAATATGACGTTATTTTACAATAATGTATGTTAATGCATTCATATTTGGTACATGGCTTTAAAATAACTTCAATATTTTTTTTTTATAATTTATATTCTTTTTAAATTGTTTTAGATATTTTTTTCCTATTATATAAATTCTTCAATTTTAGACAGACTGCGTGAAAATTGTGAAACAAATTTGTATTAAATTAATTGAAAAATCCCCTTTAAGTACAAATTCCGCAAATGCATAACAGTTTGTGATCCATCTTTGTAGGCTGATCAGAAAAATAAATGTGTATTTCGTTTAGAAAAGGCTTTGGAAATTATTCAGGAGAAACAATGGCTCTCAGGAAGTCAATGTGATTTAGTTTTAAAGGAATTTAAGAATTTATGTTCTAAACCTGATGTGATATTATCCTGCAAGGTCTATGATAAGGAGAATGAGCGGTTGGACCACTTTTGGAGAACTCTAATTGCAGCACACAAGGGGTCAAATGTACTCTGGGACTTTCTGAAGAAAGTTTTTATACTAAGTCAAGGCAACGCATGTGTGAAGCGAGTATTTTCTATAAATAAGGAAATCATTGTCGACATTCAAAGAAATGAGTCTCTTGTTGCCCAGAGACAGGTTTATGATGGACTTCAAGTTTTAGGTGACTTACTCGAAATGGAAGGGATACCCAAATCAATGATCCTCAAGGTCCGCAATGCAAGAACTCTATATGAAGAGTCTTTGCAAAATAAAAAAGCAGAGAGAATTTTAAAAGGAAATGAAGATGTTAAAAGGAGAAGACTGTTTGAAGAAACTGAAAACCTAAGGAGATAAAAAAAAGATTTTGAATGAGAATCAGAAAGAGGTAGACAATATTGATCAACAGCTGGATGCTTTGTGCGGGTTTGTTATCATATAATAATAGCCTATCATGAGGCTTCTTTTTAATTTTTATAGTTCCTAATTTTATATATTTCTTATAATATATTTCTATTAACTGAAATAAAGAATCTGATAACCGTTTCTTTGTAAAAATAAAGTTCCATTCTTCGTTTTTCATTTGTAGTTATTCATTTATTGATAGTTTGGAGACATGACCTTGATTTAATTAACCCATACTAATATGTAAATCACATTTTTATGACTAGCTTCACTTTTTGGCGAGGCACATTACTAAAACCTTAATCGCTTTTATAACAATAATCCTGCCTGGGAAATTGAAAAATTCAATCTTGTGGCCACCCAGATATGTCTTTTGATAATTCCAACAAACTTTGAACGCTTGAGTTTCGAACTCTTAAATATAATTTCAAGAGGATTTCGGAAAATTAAAAAAAATTACGTTAATTTTAGTAATAACATAATAAATCCAGTAAATTAAAAAAAATTAAGTGCAATGATTTGATTTGAACATGCGCACACTGTGAAATTGTCAGCTTAGCAGAAAGAGATGTTTTATATATGTCTTCTGTTCGATCAATGCTGAAACTTTAACCTTTAGATTTTGTTACATTAGAAAAGGAAGACAATTTAACATGTTTTATTTGAATAATGTGAATATAGGAAAAAATCAAAATCAGATTCACATTGGGCAAGAACAGTTATATACGAGTAAATGAGTTTCTTCATATTAGTTTAAATAAGAAATCTGAATCGTATGTTGTCATGATGTAAACAAGTATGTAAGACATGGCAGAGATAATGAAATGTATTTTTCTGTAAACTTTGTATAAATTGTTAGCATAATAGTGGCCTTTATTTTTCACTTTATGAATTTCTTAGCTCTCCTCTCCCCACCCCCCACTTACAACTTTTCAGGATGAATGAATTTAACCCACTCGTATGGGTCCCCAAAGAAAACCCCATGTACTTTGCAGACGTTATGAATTCTTTAATTAATAATGACAACGAGAGAATTGCTTAAATAATTTTTTCAATTATAATTATATCATATTATATTTAATTGAAATGAAATTGTCTAATTAATTAAAATTAAAATTTGTCACTTATAGGGATATTTTAGAGATCCATAAGAGTGTCAAATGACCTATTCTTATTTTCGGACGAAATTTGAACAACACACTGAAATACGGAATTATTTATAACATATTAGAGCGTTTAAATATTAGATATATAAAAGCTGAATTTTTCCAATGTCAAATCAATGGGAAACTTTATGGTCTTTTCCAAATATCCAAGAAGTTGTTACCGCTATTTTGTATTTTAGAAAAAGAAGATCTACTGGATTGTGTTAAATTTGTTCTGAACTTTGTTGCAGAAGTTTTGAAAATAAGTGTATTGGACAAAAAATTCGCAACAAAAAAAAAACGTTTTTTGAGACATCACAAACAAAAATGTAAAAAAAAGCCGATTTCGAAAATCTGAAAGTTGCGCTGGGTTGTGCTAGGCATGCAAATCAATTCCAAAAGTAAAGAAGACATTTAAAATATCTAACAAAAAATTGACTTCACTTGAGATATAATGTTGCATCAAAAAAGAACTTTAATGTTAAATGTATCTACTCTAAGAACAAACAATATTGTAACTATGTAAGCTCTTAAGTAAACATGTTTGCAAACATAGATCGCATGTTTATCATATTTGTTTCAATTTTAATATTAAATTATACTTACGTCTGAAATGCAGGAATCCCATGAGCGTGAGGAATAACATTTCAGTAGAAATCCACATTTTTTTTAAGTAGAAAAAATGGCCGATAAAATAAATCTAATTTTTTACGACGTTTGTAAATGAACTGACGCTATAAATGATGACTATATATAATTGTATCCTCTCTATCAAGTGGTAAGGCTTTATTTATGCTTCAAAATTCATCGAGTGGAAGAATGAAACTTGTTGGTTTCAAATTTCAAAATTTTCCTTATTTGTTAAATCTATTTCCCATATAGCATAAAACCTTCAGAATGATTAAAAAGTACATGTGTTTAAGGTTTCATGGTATAGGCAGTAAATAGGAAAAGTAAAATAATTGTCTGTATTTTTCATTTATTACGCATAGAATCTTTATAATTATTTATAATTACAAAACACTTGGTCAAGATTGAATGGTAGAAACAGTAAAAATAAAAAGTAAAAATCTTGTCTTTTTCTCTAATTTAATTTTCTGATAATTCCTGTTTCTCTCTCGGAAGTAGTTTCTTGATGCGTTTTTCAAATTCTGGATCCAACGGACGTTTTGTCATAAGTTAGAAAACTGCATATTTGAAAAATTCTTATCTTCATAATTTTCATATTTTCGTGAATAATAATATTTCTGTAAAGAATAGGTGTGCTACGAAAATTTCGTAAACATTGTAATTTGTAATTCGTAAAACTCGTAGGAAGGAATGTTATCAAATTCACAAACATAATTAAGAATTAAGTTTCAGCTGAAGAGCAGTGACAAACAATGTTAAAATTTTTGTGCATAACAGAGCTGATAAAAATTGAAGATTTATCAATTTTAAATTTTATTATTGCATTATTAGTTGAAATAATTAATTTTCTACCAAGAAAACGGAAATTTTCAACAAAATAGTTTAATTTTAAATAAATCTGATGAATCCTTGATAAAAAGAAAATGAATCCTCCACAAAAAGTATTTAATTGTCAACCAAGAAAGATTTCTCAATTAATTAAGCAAAAAATCTTATCCCATATATTAGGTTTTCAAGTCATAAAGACGAATATTTAAGAATAAAAGTTGAATTTACAAAACATAAATATGCATTTTCTATCGAAATAATTACATTTTTATTTTTAAAATATGGTTTATTCACAAAATGAGTGAATTTGGAACTGAACTGAATGAATTTTCTAAAAACACGAAATAACTACATTGTTAGTAAAAAATAATTTATAACCAAAAAAATTCAAAAAAATTGGTGAAATTTTTAACAAAAGAAATATACTTTAAACTAAAATCATGCATCTTCAATAAAAAAACTACATAGTTTTTT
>JAAAKG020137241.1:0-12957 GCA_010014905.2 Druon quercuslanigerum
CATTCTCTCAACATGCCCGAACCATCTTAACCGATTTATTTCCCATGTGTCAACTAGCGTTTCTTCCGCACCACATTGAAGTTATAAATAATCGAATTTGTTTCAATAATTGTTAATTAAAAAAAATAATTTTGGAAATATTATTGTAAAAAAATTCTTTTTTGAAAGAGAAAACGCTTCACAACTGTCATAAAAAATTTCATTTGAATATTGCAAACGAGTAGTAAGTTATTAAATTTGCAATTAAAAGTCGCAAAGATCATTATTATTATTAAAAATAATGGAAACAGCGCGGTTTTTAAAAAAACAGTTTAAAGTGTTTTTTTATAATGCTATTATCTACAAATTTTTCCAACTGTCGCCACTTTTAAAAAAATTACTAAAATTTCATGGGCACAGTTGACATGGCCTGACTCAAAACAAATCATCCTCTTCCATTATTTCTCTAGTTTTAATATTAATCAATGCGACATTTTGTACTTGCGTTGAATACTTTAATTCTGAATTGACCTCCGCCTCGTCAACGTTATCCTCATTTTCAGTAGGCCGTTTATCTTTACTTCTTCTAAGCCAATCCCGACCCTCCCACCACCGAGAAACTAACAGCTGATTGACCGAGCAACCTCTCGACTGTAAATCATCTGGATTTAAATGTCCAGGATCATGCCGCTACTGTTTCGAGTCAGATATATCTCTAATCTCTTTAACTCTATTCGAAACAAAAATACTCGAATTGTCTTGACGATTAATCCACGCGACCTCTGTCGACGAATCGGTCCAATAATAAGTTTTCGCGCCTTTAAAATCTAACACCGGTAAAACTTACTTCCTCAATCTCGCTCCGATCGTCGCTGCTAATAATTCCAGTCGCGGAATACTCGTCGGTTTGTTCAAGTTACTCATCTTTTTGTAATTTTTTCCAAAATCTAGTGAAAGATGAAAAATTTTCTTTCAAAAATCATAACCATCATGCACATAACAATCACACCATAATCTTGAAAGAAAAACGCTTTCTAGAAAAGATATCGTAAAATCCAACTGTTAAAGAAATACATAAAAGACTGTATTTAAAATATTTTCACAAATTTATAAAATAAATTTTTCACAGTATAATAGTGATCAAATACATCTATTATCTTAGTAATTTCGTTTACATAATGTTTGCAAATACTTTGACTGTCCGCCAACCCTTTTGAAGTATTTCAAAATGTTTTAAAATCCATTAAAATCCTACAAATTCCGTGCGTATCAAACATAATCTCTTAAATCCCTTTAAAACGATTGACATCCCTATAAATCCCTTGAAATCCTTTTAAAAAACTGTAAAAATATCACTTTAAATTCTATAAGATTTCGTGAACGAGATTCTTCTAATTATTTGAAATACCTTTAAAGTGCATTAAAATCTTTCACATTCATGGAAATCATTCAAAATCTCTATAAATCCCTTCATTTTTTTGTTATCTATTAAAATCATTTAAAAGCCATAATTGTTCCTTAAATATCTTAAAATATTTTGAAATTTCGTAAAATTATCGAAAATGCTTTAAATTTCTAAAATTCTGTTAAATCTACTTAAAATCTTTTAAACCTTTCTAAATCTTTTGAAATTCCTTTAATTCTTTTAAAATATTACGAAATTCCTTTGAATCCTTTCAAATTTCTCAAATCTAATTAAAATCCCCTGATATACTGAGGACTTCAGAACAATACTTTTACATTTTTTAAAATCCTTTAAAATTGTTTAAAACATTTGAAAATCTTTTGAAGTTCCTTTTCAATACTGAGATCCCTAGAAATTCCTTAAAAACCTTTTCAAATGTATAAAAAACTTTTAAATCCATGGGAATCTTTCCGAACCCATACAAATTCCTTGAAATCTCTTAAAATCCTGTATACAAACAGTTCATCTACGATAGAGAATGAGTGAATGAAGGATGGACGACTAACGAAACAGGTATATCAAGGTTAAGTAAATGGCAGCGTGCCCAGAGGTAGACCGCGGAAGGAATGGTTAGAATGTGTGAATGAGACCCTAGTTAGAAGGGACATAAGAAGCCATAGAAACACGAGAGCCTGTATGAAAAAATGCATGGACGTTAAAGAAGCTAGATAAGTATGCCAGGACAGAAAAGTATGGCGAAAAATAGTTAATAAGAAGAGTGTCAGTAGAGTGAATGACGCCTACAACAAAAAGCTTGGATACTAATGGACCCAAGTGGAGAACCTAACATGACGACTGTGTGAGGATCTTCACTTGGGGCGAATGCTGGAGAGATTGATTAGCAACCTGGGTCGGAGCAGTGTTGCGGAATGAACGTGTTATTTAAATAAATAACGCAAGAATCCTAAATCAATCTAAAAATTCTATAATCCCTTCCTCATACTACTCCCTTCCCCATCGATTGAGTTACGTGTACCCCGAAAGGGAAACGTCTTAATGATGTAATAATAATAATAATAATAATAATAACATATTCCATACCATACCAAGGATTGTCTACTTAAAATAATTTATATGATTTTTACGTTTATTTTGTGATGGATTACCATATTAAAGATGATGATATTAAATAAGATATGACATTAAAGATGATCTCCTAGGGCGGGGGTCTAGAAAATGTAACGAATCCTTATGTGGGGGTTTAGAGAGGGGGGCTCTAAATAATTTATTATGTAATTCAACTCTTCCGTTTAAAATTTTATAATTTAGTTTTAAATTTTATATGATACAGCCATTTTTACTATTGACAATACTTGAAAAAAGTAGAAAAAAATGAACAATCTACTTATAATTGTAGATGAGTGGCTAGCACTGAATAATTTAGTATTGAATTTAGAAGAAACTGTATTTATTATTATACTTTTGGTAATCATTTTGATAGCGTTCCTGTAAACTTAGAGATAAAAATAGAAGATACATGTATGTATGAACAAAGTAGAATACTGTAAATATCTAGGATTGATTATTGATCAGAATTTAAAATGGGACGAACATATTGAATATATTAGCAATAAGACCAAGTGTTTAATTTATATTTTTTACAAAATTTCTAAATTCATGCAAGCTGA
The DNA here is from genome assembly GCA_010014905.2 of Druon quercuslanigerum. NCBI lineage: Eukaryota > Metazoa > Arthropoda > Insecta > Hymenoptera > Cynipidae > Druon > Druon quercuslanigerum. The sequence continues at coordinate 3,073 of JAAAKG020137241.1, forward strand.
TGTATTAAAAATGATCTACTATGCTTTCTTTCACAGTATTATAAGTTATGGAATAATTGCCTGGGGTAGAACCTGCATGAATTATCTAAACATATTGCAGAAAGTTCAAAAAGGAATATTGAAAATTGGAAATAAAAATACTTTTGTAAGTGAAAACCTAATGAAACTTAGACAAATATTTGCATATAAATCACTCCATTACTATTATAATGTTAAAAGTGATAGATTTTCTAAGTCAAATAGTATAAATAGAAATAAAAATATACAACTATCGAAAATTGACAAAACTGTAAGAGACAAAAACAGCTATAATAAAGCTATCAAATTGTTAAATAGTTTACCCAACGAATATAAATGACTAAATATATATAAAAGTTCGGACAGATCTACTTTAAAAGAATGGATAAAATCCAATATTCTTGCCTAATTTTGTAAAATAGTCCCAAAGTTTCGTAATGTTACCAGCAACAGTATACTTTTTTTTGTTATATTTTAGTCTTAAATTATAGTTTCAGTCTTAAATAATATGGAAGTTAATTTTAAGCAGTACCCACGCACAGGCAATTCCATTTGCCTCTGGAGGTTACAGGTTGTATATATTTCTTTTGTATATTTATAACTTGTAAAAAATACTGTAGAAATTATTATAATGAATTATTATGTTAAATTTGTCCCATACATATAATTTCAAGAAGTTAACCATTATTTGAATCTGATGTAAAACTTTCATGAAAGCTTGTGGAATCCACTAATCTTTGCAATCCCTTGAAATGTATTAAATTATATGCAAAAGTTGTAAATTGGTAATACAAACTTTAAATCATGTAACCATTTTTTTAATCCTTTGAAGTTCCGTTAAATCTTTTAAAATCTTAAGAAATCCTGAAAAATCAGTGTATATATTTTAGGATCTTTTGAATCTCCTAAAATCCTTTAGAATCGTGTGAAATTATTGAAACCGCTTAAAGTATCTTAATATTCGTTGTAAAGTCTTAAAATTCTTTAAACCATCTGAAAATATTTTAAAACCTTATGAATTTCATAAAAATACTTCGGTATCTCTTAAGATCTTTTTAAATCGTCTGAAAAATCTTTTGTAACACAGTAAAACATTAGTAATCTCCTAAAATAGCATGAAATCGGATGGAGTTTTCTAAAGAATTTGTAGTACTTTGAAATTCCTTTAAATCCTTTGAAATCTTTGAAAATATTTAAGATCTTTCGATATTTTATTTACCATGAAAGTAATTGATATGACATATATAATTTAAAATCAACGTTTAAAAAACAACCACAATGTCCTACTAGGAGCAACTGCCATCTAAAAATGATACCGGCTCTCGAAAGTAGATAAACATTAATTTTTCGGCCTGCTGGACTTTAAAAATGGATTGTTCGCGGAATGCTACCGTCCGGGGGCCTATTATTTCGGCCGAATCGAGCGCTGGCCGTACAGTCTTCTTCAACAAGACACAAGGTTTGCACTGCAAACGCTGCTCAGAATCCGCCATTGCGATATATAAGGAAGAAAAAGAGAGACACTAGGAAGAGAGGCATCACGCAGGACTACATATTATGGGGCCCGTCATCAATTTGATTGAAGATTAAACAGTTTGGTTGAAAATTCATCACTTTGTTTCATAAAAATTCCTTTTTGCATGTTGATACTTGAATGATTTGTGAATGAAACATAATATTTTTTATTTAATTTTTTTATTGCACACGTTTAAAAAATTATTTATTCATTCGTTAGAAAAATGTATTGGTCCTGAAAAGGGCCGATTGTTCTTGGCTGTTTATAGCGGCGACTAGACTAACAGAGTCTGGACCAATCATCTAGCTCCATTTCAAACATTCGGTTCTGTTATGGGCCGCTGTCGGTATTCTTGTTATTGTTGTTATTGGACGCTTAGCCTACATAAAATGTTTAAGAATAATTTTCCAATAATCACAATAAAAAAATACTTTTCACTTTAATTTTTAATTATCTATTTAAACATTATTTTGTATAAAGTTATGAAACAACCATTCAGTTTGCAAAGCATTGTCAGTCAAGCCTGTCATCTTTGGAATGTTTTAAAATAAAATTTCTGAAAAGTTTGTGATATTTCAACAAAGAGCTAGAATTAGCCGGCCTAATCAACTTCCTTGTTTATTGATTTGATTGGTTGCCTTCTCATTTTCCCCCCTTTTTTGTTTTTCTCGAAAGAGATATGCTTATAGTCCAAATTTAGTCGTTGGATTCTTGATTTTATATTCAGGAATTCTGCGCATTAACTTGATTATTGGACGTTAATTAGGATTCTAAATTTGATTTTAATCTAATTTAAATTTCTTCAATTTTAATAATAAAGACCTCATAAACCAATGTGGAAAGCGGGATTGCAGAAACAAGAAGGCTGCGAGAGATGGACATTTTTCTTCCTTTCTCTTCCTAATGTATCCCGATGGTGAGTACTGCGTAGGGTTCACAGTGCAAGCATTGCATCTTGTTGAAGAAGACTGTACCGCCAACCCTCAAGCCGGCGGAAACAATAGGCCCCCGACGGCAGAGGTAAGGGGCAAGATGCGAACCCTGTGTCTGCTTTGGAGAGACTCGTTCGCTAATGTTACGTTTTGAATGCTGCTTTGAGGTATGCCCAGGTATGCATAGGTCTCTCCAGTGTAAAGTCGTCTAATAAAATTTATGCCAATAATTTTTCCTTTCTTTAGATGAATCTTAGCTCACATGTCCAATTCAAAGTCCATACAAATTTTTCCTGTATACTTCTTAACGATGTTAGAGCAAGTTGAAGTTTACTTTTACCAGAAGCATAGATCTTCAGACGATCCATACGACCTTGTGGTCGCGATTAATAGTGTCACCGCAGAGGTATTCAAAAGAATTTTGAAAAGCGAAATATAGAGGCAGACGTTTGATGTAAAATAGCAGATGTCAAAAGATATCGCTCTGAAAGAAGCCCCTTTGGAAGGTAACGTTGTTCGTCGTCACGCGATAACTTCTAGATGAGATAGTAAATCTGATTTTCCGAAGGGGCATTATTCTCTCTATGCATCTTACTATCGATGCATGAACCTTTAAGCTTTTCAACAGACAGATAACAAGTCTATGAGAGATTGATTCGAAAGCTTTCTGTTATTCAAACCAGTCCATTGAAAGGATGGTCTGTTGAGCTGTTGAGCTGCTGCGTCTTTTCAGATGCACCTGTCAATTAGAAGGTTCTCTCGGCAGCCTGATACACATTTTTTTGAGCCACGTTGTTCGTAAATCTCTCTCCACACAGGGTCAATTTTTTAAACAATCCTGTTGTTTAGGATAGCTCTCAAGATCTTATACAGCGTGTTTAAACAACTTATTGGCTTACATTCTTATATTCTCTAGGTTGGACAAGTTGTCTTTTTTCAGTAGAAGTATATTGCGTGACGCACACCAGCCAATGCGGAATGGGCGTTTCCGACTTTAAATATGAGATAAATATGCTAGTCAGACGTTGATGTGTAGAAGTAAACTTCTTCCATCAGAAGTTCTTGATACCAACTGGACCTGCATCCGAAAAGCTTTTTGTGTCCATAAGTCCTTTTTTCACCTATTCGGCAGTGATTGATTGACATTGATCATCAGATGTTATGAGGTTCTCGCAAAACTCCTTGAAGAAAGTGATATTATCAGTATCTTCTTTTAACTCCTCTCTTTTCAATATCTTGTATACGTCTCTCAAAAAATGCTCTATTTTTTGGGCTTATATGGAGTTTTGACAAAAACAGGGAAATCGCTGAAGAGGCGAGATTGGTCAGCTAAAAAATGTTGATTCTCGCTGATACATTTTGCCCTCTTCTGCATTCTCCTCCTTATGTCAGAAACCTTCCGTATTATATCAAAAATATGCTGCTTGATTGTCAGCAGCTTCGACTTGTTTATTGTGTGATTTTGAATTCTCAGTTCTTGGGCGAACTTTTGAACTCTTTTCGTAAACAGTCTACCGGATGTTATGTAGTCAATTACACACTAAACACGGGATAAATTCTGCCTTTCTCATCCAATCTTCTTGTTCAGTTGATGCAAGCGTACTTCATTTTTTTGATCCATCGTCGGTTTTAACCTTCAATCTGAATCAGCTAAAGCTCTCACAGGACCATAAACGGAACAGTTGATGACCCAGAGGTCGGATTCCTCCGAGATATCCTCACGAAGGAAAGCACAGATTTCAGCCAGATCTTGGGGCTTAGGAGGAAAATGCATGCCAATGTTCCTCCTTGTTCTGTAATCACGATCATTTCTCAGAAGATGCTTGTTTTTCGCGGTTTGTCCTAATGTCGCTTCCTCGCCTTCGTCTGCAGCTTGTTCAAGCTGATGTTGGGGAAGCGCTCTGTGTACAAATTCATTTTTCAAAAGATTGATTAATAAGTAGGTTTCGCAATGACTTAGACAAAAATTTCTAAAGCTTTATGTTTTTATGCCACTAGAAAGTGTTCATACGCGCCATAAAGTCTTCGCGAACAGGGATAATGCTGGCATCGAAGCAGTCTGATAAATCATCATTGACCCTGCATTGAGGGGACCCTCAATTCGGGCGTTTTACCGGTTCTTCGTCGTGGTTTTAACTAAATTATTTTCATCACATTAAACATGTAAAATCTTACGCATTCTTTTGAATTCTCTGAATTTTCTACTGAAACACTATAAGAGTGGTCAAAAGTACTTTAAAGCTCCAATATAGAAACAGGGAATCATATATCATGGTACTTTTTTAAAGAAACAATTGTCACATTTAGTCATATGTTACGAATGAATTAGAAGTTTCGTTACAATTAAATATGTCCTTTCTTCACAAGATAGAACTATGTAATAACGATTCAATATGTATCCTTTGAGGATGTTGCAATCAAATACGTATGCTTCGGAGGTCAATCAAAGCGAGCGTATAGCAATCCATCAAGTTGCTAAACCGTCAAATACACGATACCTACAACTGTTCTCATGGGTTTATCGTTAAAGCGTAAACATCGAGCGAGATTATCGAGGATTCGGTACAGTTCTATTCCTACATAGATCTCGACGGAAAACTAGTCGATCTAATTCGAGAAACAATTAATTCAGGAGAGCATCGCATTTGATGAATCAAATTATAATTTAATTGTCTAGAGTGCAGAATTGTTGAAGTACGTAGTGATTTACCCGAATTCAAATTCAGCTAACGACTCTATTCAAGAAAAATTGCAAATAGAAGATTCGTTTTAAAGTAAGACACATGTTACTAGTGTAAAAACAGTAAACAATATAATAAGTAGACATTTTTTTAAATGGTCTGGCATATAGAAATTAACTTCAAATAAGAATGATTGTCACGACAGAATCATAAAAGTATAAGGGGACAAATGTCAGGAGCAGAAGCAGAAGGTTTTGAAAATTCGAATTATTTAAAAATAAAGAAAAAGAACATTTAGGAGTTGATACAGCTCTATACAACAATATTTAAAAACTAAAATTCTTTTCGAGAAAAATATTGTTAAAAATCGTCCTCTGTCATAACCATGTATGAGCCATCAAAAACGTTTTTTCTTTCAATTGTTTTTTTAAAACTCTATATAATATGAGATATATCAGCGAAATACCAGAAGGACGTTACAAGAGAAATAGAAAGTTCAAGTAAACAATAACGAGATTTTTGAAAATTAAGGAAAACTATTTCCGAAGAAAATCTTATATCATTTTTCAGGAAAGAACATGATTTTTTAATGATTTAAATATTTGGCTAAAAATACTAGTTATGGAAAAACTAATTGACTCATTCAATTGACGTAAAAAATTGCATTAAGTCTGTGTGTGCCAAAAAAATTGTTTAATACCTGCATTTTATTTTGTTGTTGTGCAGATTCACACTTACGAGATTAAATAGTCACACCCTTCAGTAATTCGAAGAATACGTATTTAATAATTGCAGTAGAACAATATTTATTTAGTCAAAATGCATGTATTTTTAAACAAACAGGTAAACTTCCAACTAAAGAGACGAATTTTCAACAAATTCCATGAATTTTCAACCCAAAAGAAAATGGAATAGCTCAATTTTTATTTAAAAAAAATTGTTTACAATACAAATAGTAACTTTTTACGAAACAGTTTCACTAAAAGGTTGAATTTTAAATCATAAAGTAATTAAATTTGAAAAGAAATAGAAAAGTTTGTAAAATATGGACTTTCAACCAAAAATGCAATATAAAACTTTTAACAACAAATAATTGTATTTTGTTATCGAATTCTGTTGATTCATTTCGCAATAGGTTTTAGGGGAGTGGGTAGAGGCAAATCTCACAGTGTCTTACAGGGGGGGGGGGGTGAGAATTTGGAAAAATATCGTACGCTATATATTGATGACCCAATTTTTTCCATTCATTTATTATTATTCGCTAGATTTATGATTATGACATTTAAATTGATAATTATAATACTATTAGGATCCTCTTAAATTAAATATATTAGACTTAAAATACGTGAATTCTAAAAAAGCTTGAAATTTTTATTTGATTTTTTTAATTGTTTTAAACCTTAACATTTTTAAAGCAGTTGTTACTTTCGAAATTTCGGTCAAAATAACCAATTCAGTAATCTGGGCTATTTATCACGAAATTTCGTGATTAATAGCCGATTCAGGCATCTAGGCTATTCATAACGAAATTTCTGTTTAAATGGCCGATTCAAAGATCTCGACTATTTATTCCAAAATTTTAGGACGAATAACTCATAGTTCTTACCTATCTATTAATACGAAAAATGTTATTCCACATAAAAATGGTATCTTTATGAATTTATATTACAGTTAAAAAGTTGAATATTCTAGATTCAATAAAAAATTATTAGTGTATAATAAGAACAAAAAGCGTCCATGAAGAAAAATGCAACAACAAAACAGTACATCTTTTATGTTCTTCTTGAAAAGAAAGGTTTAGGGGTATAACTAAATGTATTTACGTGACCAGCTAAAGGGGTGTGTTTTTGCCTCCACGGAACACTGGAAAGGGATATGGGTGTAACTAAAACTATATCGGTCACCAGTAATAAGTGTGCCTTCCCATCCCCCGGGAAAAATTAGAAACGGGTAAGGATGTAACTGAAGCCCGCAAATCATTGGAAATACATACGAGTATATCCTAACGCGCTCATTGGTTCAGTCAAGGAGGAATCTTGCGGCGCCTGTAAAAATAAAGGGTTGTGATTTTCTGCCCCCGAGAAACATTGGAAAGGGGTAAAAAGTAATTTTTTTATTTTGATCATCAAAATGAATCATCGTGAAAGCATTAAATCTATTTTTTTATTGTTTTTAATTGCTTCCAAAAATTCAAATTTGCAGTATGAATAGTCCAACTGCAATCCTGCAGCTATTTGTATCGAAATGTCGGTATAAATAGCCGATTTATCTATCTGAGCTGTGTATCACATGATATCTCATTTCTGTATAATAATAAATAACAATTATAATTAATTTCCTTCATAAAATAAAATCCTAAATGACTGGTGGATGAAGTACATAAATGCGTAAATTAACAAGCATTATTTTGATAAGCAAACAATATAGGTTCGCTTTCGAGGGATGTTCTGTTGTTAGGACACGAAACGAGAATTTCGTGCCTATCCTTTCCGCAAATACTACTCGCTGACATTATTTGTTACATCATTACAACGACAATACGCGAAAACGCGGTTCGTATCCCGACCAATTAACTCGAATCCCACGGGAAGAGCCTGGACCAAAGTCCAGGAAAATGGATAGAAGCGAAAACTGGAGATGGAATTTCTCGCTGATTGCTTTTCTAACCCTTTGAGCGATGTTATACCCAGCTCAGATGGATCATTCTCTCTTCTGGAAAGCAATTAAGCCCCAGAATACTAATTTTCCAAATTATGCAGTCCCAGGACGAGAAGCTCTTTTTCATTCAGTAAATGCTTCCTTTCACGCCAATTCCTTAAGAGATAATTGAAAATTAAAAGGGGCGCAAGTTTCCACCTTTTAAATCAGGATTTACGGTAGCAAATCGTTCTCAATTAAAAAACTACAAATAAGCTATGTTAAAGAAACTATAGTATGAATTTTCCCAAAATTAAAACTGGATACAATAAAAACTATATGAAATTGACTGTTGTAAACTTTAAAAAAATTGGTGCCTAATTTTTATCTACAACTGCAGGAAATTCTGCAGTAACGATTTGTATTAAATTTTAAACTTATATACGTGCATGATGCTGACGGTAACCCAAAAACTAACTTTTTAATAGAGAGCATTATAAACCCCTTTCCATTTTGTGAGTTTCCCAGAAAAGAAATTGCCTTTAAATTTCAGGCTAATTGTTTAATATTAGGACGTGTTGGAAAGCACCGGAAACCCCCATAAGCTGAACACGGAAAAATAGTTATTTGCAGAAAAATAAGATTTATGTTTCTGAGTTTAAATTTAGCTTACGAGAGGTTATCGGATGTCTTTAAGTAGTCTGCAGCGAATAATGTCCACAAAATTATCAAAATTCCCTAATAACTGAAATGGAGAATAATTTGGCATGAGTTTGACACATATGAGCTCAATTTTCCCTTTTTGTGGCATTAATCATTATTAGGAATGATCTTCATCGTAAGCATTTACTAATTATTTAAACAATGAATTATTATCTACTTATATTTTTTTAAAGAGGCAGAGAACAGTAATATTTTCAAGAATTTGGTTAACTTTGCCGCGTATTATTAAATATCTACGTCACGTAGATATTATGAATCCCTGTTTTAACAATTTGACATTTTTTACTTAAGCAATTTTATATGAATTAAACGTTTGAAATATTATCTTTTCCTGTAATTAATGCCATAATTTGTTAGTACTAAGAAAAGATTTGTTTTTTTTATCATTATCACATTGGTGGAACAATTTATTAAAGAATAATTGTACTTTTTTGATGGAACTGCAATTAAAAATTCCGATTTACTTGGAAATTTGTATTAGATATGCCGCCTGTTTGTAAATAGTTTAAGGTTACACAAATGTATGTATGCATAAATTTAATCTCTCCCTTTTAAAGGTTTGAGGGCCTCCGTTCGCGGTACATATATTTTCATTCCGACCTTAATCTAACTTATTAACTGCTTATATGCTAATTTTTCACCTTATCTAATAATAAAATTAAAGAATAAAACTTTAAAAAATAATACTAATAATTCTATTAATGAGCAATCTTCCAGGGCTACCGTTTTCTCTTACCATAAAAAACATTTTCCTTTATTTTTAAATCAACTTTTGCTTTTTACTTTCTTTTTTCAGGATTAACCGTTTGGTTCTGCCCTATTCCCTTGCTTCGCCTTAGAAAATCCATCTTACACACTCATCCACACTCAACTGTCCACACATAACTGTCTCTCCTGTCCATGTCTCTAATACATGTGCCCATGACTCCATTTCGTATCCACATACTCTACCTAGATTCTAGTCTTCATCCATTACAATATCCGCAAGCTTCTCCTTGTCTTACCAATAGCTCTAACTCTATGCCGTGCCACTGCATGACCCCTTCTCGTAGTTCAGTACGTCAATGTTGCCTACCATTCCCATCCGTTTTCTAAAACACTTTTGATTGTGTGAGATACTTTCTATTTCTACTATCTCACTCTCTAACCTTTTTGTTAACATTTCTGTATATATTTTTTTGTAGCCAACTGACATAAGACTCATCCCTCTGTTCTGTTACTCTGTACTGCTAATACTACTACTACTACTACTACTACTACTACTACTACTACTACTACTACTACTACTACTACTACTACTACTACTTGGCGCGTCCCCGGGTGGCGGATAGGGGAATGCTCGCTGGAAACAGAGGGTAGGGCTGAAATAAAATAGGCC
>JAAAKG020137242.1:0-12957 GCA_010014905.2 Druon quercuslanigerum
AAGAAAATGTAGTTAGATATATATATCGGTTGTCCCCACCACTGACCCATGCCGTATCTAGGACCTAATATCTTTGAGCATATAATTTTCCATCCTGGTATTTATTTAGTAAAATGTTATTTTAATCGTAGCTTTACGCTTAAAAATTTATTTTGTTTATAAAGTTTAACTAAAGGTTTTTCTTTTAATCGCCTGGTTAAATGGCGATGCCTATTTTATGAAAAAAATTTTTGAGTATAACAAGTTAACAACTTAAAACTGTTACAGGTTTAGCAGGTTCAGCGCCGACATAACCTATAATATGCATACAGATAAATCTGGCACGATTAATATAAATACTTTCCATTATATATACAATCCATTTTTAACACTAGACCGGATGCTTATTATATACTTAAAATATGTTTTAAACTTTTAAAAATCGTTCCAAGTTAACGAAAAATGCAATTTTTTAATCATTAAAAAAATTCTAAAATTTTCATAAATTCTTAGAGAATTTATTTCTCGGTTATATTCTCGGTAATATTCTCACTCTCATTACCGTTCTCAAAGTAATATAACCAGAACTCGAGGAGTCTGTCTAAAATCTAGACCCTGCTACGACATGCCTAATCCTATGTCGCCATGGATACAAGTTAGCCGATTGAATCAAAGGGCACATGCCTGTCGAAAGAAATAATTTTCTTGTTCAAAGTGCGCATGCCTGGCTATATAAAATAATTTTTCCTGGTCGAAGTACGCATTCTCAGCGATAGAAATTTTTTTCTTGGATTGCGCATAGAATTAAGAGGCGGTAATAGAATCAGTTTTCTTGGAGAAAAGGTTTCCTTTGGACACAGGATATATGCAATATGCATCGAAGGCATACTTTTGGGGCATGTGTTTCAAAAAAATGGACAGGGTGGCCCAATTGAACTGCAACTTTGTAGAACGCTGTATTTTTTTAACATTTTAATAATTTTATAGAAGCAATTAAAAAAAATGGTAGAAAATGTTTAAATTTTTTAAATTTATGTCGGATTTTCGATATGGTTGCCTTGAGCAGGAACTATGGCGTTGAGCCGGTCGACAAACGAGTCGCACGCTGCATGAATGTGCTCCTGTGGGATCTTCATCCATTCACGAAGAAGGGTATTTTTGAGCACATCAGCACTGGTATTTTTTGAAGTTGACCTTGGCTTGCAAAATGCCCTAAACTGAAAAGTCGTGAATGGGTGAAGATCCCGGAGGATCACGTTCGTGCAGCATGCGTCTCGTCTCTCGACCGACTGAGCCATAGTTCGTGTTCAAGCCAACCATATCGAAAATTTCACAAAAAATTGTAAAATTTAAATGTTTTCCACCAATTTTTTATTTGCTTCAATAAAATTAAATTTCATATTAAAAATACAGCATTTCAAAAAAGTTGCAGTTCAATTAGGCCACCTTGTATTTTTTAAAATATAAAAAATGTGGCGTTTTTTTCAAACTCAAAAAAAAATCGTTCTAATAGTCTTAAAGTACATGAAAAGAACTTTCCAACACACACAATAATAAAAGTACAAAAGGATTAGTCTAAGAGAAGTTACATTACCTTAATGGTAAGAATTCACGTGAAAAAGTGAAACTTCAGATCAGAATAACCGGTTGATAAATAGACATATGACTTGGAGAATTAATATAGGTCCATCTATAATTAAAATACAAGACTTAGAAGATTAAGACTTGAAAGCATTCATATTTTTTCTTGTGTAAGGCCCCATAAAATTTTGGTTATCTTTAAGCATGGTTTTATAATAATTTTGTCAATTTCGTAGCTAGAATCGATATCGTGATATTTTATATACTTTCACACTTTGTTGTTTGCTGAATACGAGGAATATTATGATTCATTCAGGAGCGGTATTATTAGATTTGATCTTTTAAGGAGGTTCAATGGTGACATTGTTAGACAACAGAGTGTCAAAAAAATTTTCATTGCTGCCATTCTAAACATTTATCATAAATATTATCATGAATTATTGGTTACATCGCACAACAACTTTTAAGATTAAAAATTTCATACCTGCCCGTTTTCTAACTACTTTTCTTTGACGGTATTAGCAAAGGTATTACTTAAGATTTCTTCAAATATTGAAAAGCTTTCTTTTATGTAGGCACTTTAGAAATTGGATAAAAGTATGTTTTAACTTTAATATTTTCAATACATGATCTTATAGAAAACTTGACTGTACACTTTTTTCTCAATAGAAAAAAATGGTAACTCTTCGTCTTTGAAATAATGAAAAAAAGAAAGATTGTTGCACAGTGTTAAATTTTCGTCTATTTTAACTTCAACTCCCTCTGAATAACAATCTATCTATCGAGTTTCACTTCGAATTTTAAGGAATTATGTGTGAAACTATAATACAGCTTGTAAAATAATTGAAGTTTACCTTCTTTTTTATGAAGAAAAAGTTATTAATCATTTTCTGGGTAATTCCGCAAAGAACGTTTAAATATTTTCGGTCGGAAATTCTATCGACGTAAGTTTAATCAACCAAAAATGTCAAGCGTGAAGTGTTTTGCGCGGTGCCATGAGATTTAATTCGCAGCGGCGCAACAAGCTGCCATCTTGGCCTAGGCGTGAAAAACGTTATCCTTTCTATCATGAACTATTTATATAAATTAAATATTTAGAAAATAATTATTAATAAAAGTAAATAAAAATATTAAAATTCATATTTTTATTGTTGATCTTAGAGATCTTGACCAGGCAATATGTATTAATTAATTTTAGATGTTAATTTTTAATTTGGTTTACTGGTCTTAAATCTGGTTTGGTTTACTGGTCTTAAACTGATCAATCTTAAAGATTTATCAATATTTTAATAATATTGATTCAGACCAGTAAACAAAAACAAAGATTAACATCTAAAATTAATTAAAAATATTAACATTTAAATTAAGTTTGGGCCATTTCTGAAATTTATTATACTTCCCACTCATTAATTTCAATTAAGCTGATTTGTATTTCGAAAAAGTTTCCCTTTTTTGTTATGGTATAGTTTCGATGATCGCAAATATATATGATTAGCTCTTATATTTCGAAGATCTTAAAAATGGGCCTTTTTCGTTTTAGAGAAAAAATATATCTATGCCATAAATAAAAATATTTTCTCTGTAAAATAAAGAAAAGTAGATTAATTCATATGAATCTGTTGGAAAATAATTTTTCACGTCTATACCGACATGGCAGCATGCTACTGGTAGGCGATTCAAGCAAAAATTTGTAAATATTTAAAAGTTTTTTGTGCACTTACTCACAGAAAGATTAATCAATGTTTTTCTATCCTAAAATGTTTATTTTCCTACTTATTTTTAATATTAAGCTATTTATAGCGCATTCGGTTATCCTGCACTGGTGCACTCCGATCTGCACCAAAGCAGGTTGGAGTGAGAAAGAAGAAGTAAGATCGAGCGGCCGGAGTGATCTTGGAGTACACCAGTGCAGGATAACCGAATACGATGTTAGTTAAAAAATAAAAATTCAAAAATGTATCCAAACACTGCCCCGGGCTTTCCCGCTCCTTCAAAAATCTAGTAGGTAATAATAATATTCAATGCGACGTTTCCGAGTACTGCTTCTCAGTCGCTACGGCGATAATTTACTCAGCCATCGAGACCGAGAAGGCTGTCTTTATTTTAATTAAGTACGTTGATTTTAAGAGAACGTATCTCGATTGTATATCCGCTAAAAAATTTAAAGATATTTTTTCTGTGTTAAGAGAAATGCTCTACATTTGGAACATACAGTTTTATTTTATTTGCGAAAAACGTTTTGAGCATATTATCCATTGCAAAACTACGTGAATTGAAGTACAGTCGAGCCTGGATTTATTGTCAATTTTGGTACTGACGGTGACATTTAATCCTGAGTCTTGGAACTATTTTGTCGCTCCGTTTTGTGACACCTAAGTGAGCACCGCACATCCCTTCGCAGCTCATCTCATCAATCCCCGCCGCGCGTCAATTCTCTGAAACTCCAAATCCAGAATCGACTGTACTTGCATGTTGGAGAACCTTAAAACTTTTTTATTTATTTTTTTTATTTTTTAGGGCTTTACGTTTTTAAAGATAAGGGGGTTGAAAAATATAATAAGTGGGGATTTTACACTATGAAAAGTATCTGATAAAAATCGATGCATTGTAAAGGAAGTAAGTAATCAACTAACGAAGAGTGAAATCGTAGAAGTGACATCTATCATTTTTTCGTTTTTTCATTTGGAACGCTTTTTGTAACTAATTTTGCACTGAGTTTTACCGTTGCCGGCTACCTTGACAAAGAGTATAAACTGAAGCATTTTTGTTGTGTTTTGCATGGGTTTTTAATTGATGGAAGGAAGAAAAGAAACATCTTGAAAATTGCACTTAAAAACCTTAGTTTTTCATTATGTGTTTGAAATTGAAAATAAAGGAAAAAATGATTGTGGTTGTGTGTGTTTCAAAATATCTTTCTTCTTTCCCTGATCCAGAAATTGAGGATTAATGAGAAACGCATTTTCGACTGTTTTTGTTTTATTTTTCAGGATGACAACGAAGGTCCTGTGACCAAAAGTATTCGTCTGACGGCAGCTCTTATTCTCAGAAACCTAGTCATTTATTCTGCGCATGGTAGACGGTAGGTTTATATCGAAATGAAAATATTTTTATTATCTATATTTATTATTTTTGTGCGATAAATTCCTGACTCTTATGAAATTTGTATTTAAGGAAAGTTTATAATTCCCTAAACATTATCAGACTTCATTCGATGTCTTGTTGAAAATTGAAAAAGCTCTTAATTAAATACGGGTATTCTTTCGTACATTATCATTTCTGTTTCAGATTTGTATAATTCTAAATTTCGACACGAATTTAATTTAGGGACACTGAAGTTTGTAATGCTTCCGATTAAATTGTTGCCGGTTTTTTGAAAGCTTCAAAATTAGAACAATTTTTAATTGAAAGCGCTCAAAATTCAACAGTTTTTACTTTTTATCGTATTCAGAGATGAAGAATTACGAAAAGTGCAAAATTAATCTTCTTTATTTTGTTTATACTCTCTTAGTTCGTGCTTCTCGTACGAAAAAAGGTATTTTTGCCGTATTAGGTAGTTAATGTGCGCCCTGATTAAAATTCCAATTTCTCTAGAAGTAAAACCCGTGCTTCCCGAAAAAATTGTTGAATAAAGTTCCAAAAATCGTGTTTTCGTAGACTGACCCACCCCTTTGAATTTTAGAGAAAAATTTTCAATACCAAAATTTAAACTAGAGGAAATTTCTGAAAAAGTTGAAGGCAATTCAGTAGGTGCCGAGTAATGGTCCTCCAAAGAACTCAATTTTTTTTTAAAGAGTCGAAAAAACCCAATTCGGAAGTTTGTACCTATACTTTAAAAACTGTTAATTCAAAAAAAATGCTCAAAACTTTAATTGAAGTGCACGCAATTTCGAGTAATTCTAAAAGAAATGCCATGACCTAGCTCCAGTAGGTCATAAGTAGGTCATAATCACTCGTGTTCAGTTTTTTTTAAATACTTCGCTTATCGGTAAAGCTACGTGAGTGATGCAAGAGAAAAAGTTTTTTTAAAAACTTGTTTCGTACATATTCTCCAGAAAAACGTTAAGAAAACGAATGCTAGAGGACTGAAATCTGTCTAAAATAAAAAAAAGTTTTAGCTCATACAGGTCTGGAAAATGTACTGCGACCGTATTTGATCATTTACATGACATACATGCATTTGCAGTTCAGTACAATTTCACTTTTTCCGCATTTTTTTGTTAAAAAACAATCAATTGTTTCAATAATACGCTTCAATCTATCAATTAAATGGAAAAACACAAATTAACTGGCTTGGCAGTGCTTATTTATTATTTATGAAAAAACTATTATTGTTACTTGTTTATAATAAAAGGATATTTAAACCAATTAATTACATAATAATGTAAGTGATGAAATTAATTAAATAATTGACTAATTGATTGACTGATAAATGAATGAGTATCAAAAAAAAGTCCAATCTAAGAAACTTGAAAATCGTTTTGTAAGATGAACTCTCTTCTATATCATCCCGGAGGTTGAGTGTATTTTATCAGTCAATCAATTAGTCAATTATTTAATTAGGTTCTTCATCATTTACATTATGTAATTAATTTCTTTACATATTCTCTTATTATCAGCAATTAACAATAATTGTTTTCTTCGCGCTGATTAGTTTATTAATTTTTGGCGCTCTTAACATAAAATAATACAACTTTATAAAACTAATCCCTTTAATAACATTTTTTATGGACAATTCCATATGGAAAATAAATTTTTATTTGTAAAATTGAAAATTTTATGCGTACTAAATACTGAATTATTTTAATCTACAAGTGTCCGAAATTGAACTACATTAAAATTGCATCGTTGCAATAAAATATTTACAATTATAAACAGCTAACGAAAAAAGGAAAAGTATTTGTAATGATTGTATAATTTCAAAATGAAAGAAAATGATAAGTGGCAGTTCACAGAATTTTTCAATTTTGAAAACTTTTTGTTTGAAATGTTGAAGTTAATAATAAAAAGAACCGCTCAGTTCTTATTGCCTGATTCGAAAATTAATCTAATTAAAAAACTTGCATTTTAAACTATTATTTATTTTGAAGGCTACTGTTGAGACTGTGCAAGTTTTAATGTTTTATTTTGAAATAATTTTAGAGATCTTGAAATTTAGATTATTCAAATAATATGTTTTTCTTAATATGGGTTCGCATTGATACTATTGAAGTTTTAAGTTCTAAATTATTCAATTTTTAATGTTGTAATTTGCAGTTCATATTTAAATATATCAAATAAAAATTCCTTCAAATTTGAAATCAAGGATTCAAAAATCTAAGTGGCCAAGAAATTCTTTTTGAAGTCAAGAAAACCTGGAAAATGACTACACATTTTTAGTGATTGTTTATAGGTCACCCTAAACTGGAAATTTAAGGAATTAACAGTTTAATTTAGTTCAACTGTGGTTGTTATCCATTGTGATTTGTGATTTTTCTGAAATTTATTCACAGTGCGATAATTTATTAATTTCAAAGAAAATAATGAAAGTCCTTTAATAAATATCCTTTACGTTATTTTTTTCAGACATTTGAGGGCGTACGAGCCACATTTGGCGGGTGTAGCGCTCAGTAATGTGGAGTCCTCCCGGACAATTGCACAAGTCCTTTATGACATGAATGATCAAAGCAGCAGTAGTCACAGGTGACCTTTTGAATCAGGCCTCTGATCTCTCCAGTTTTAAACGAGCAGCGATCAATTCGACGAATACTAGTGTAAATTGTGGTACCTGAAAGGGATACGAATTGTGTGTGATAAACTTTCCACGAAAAAGAAAATCAAGTAGAAACACGCCAGCTAATCGGACTCGATGTTCCGTACACGTAGTTGATATATGTATCTACGTTGAAAGATAAAAAAAAAACAAGAGGCCTACAAACTTATCAGGCAAGACTTTTTTTGCTAATCTCTAGAGTTAAAAAAAAAAACTTTCAAAGGTGGTGAAAGGTAGGGAAAAAGAGTTATGGGTAGAGTTCGCAGGAGTGAATGCGAAACAATAATCGCAGAACAGTGATAAATGTGCGAGGCAAGATTAACTATTCAGATTAATATTAATATTTATTTTCTCAAGCGAGCAGCGAATGTTTTTAGTAAATGTGTACAAACCAATTGTGGCGAAGAAGATACTTTACGGACGTTATAGTTAATTGTAATCATTAATGCTATTGTATCGACTACGTTTCGTTTTCTCTTCTTCCCTTTCTTATTCTTCTTCTTAAGTACTGTTTCTTTTCCTTTTAGTTTCTCGTCGACTTTTCGTTTTTCATAAAGTCAGCGACAATCTGGATCCTAAAGGAACTTTTTATTGAATGTATTTGTTAGGAGTCTGTAATTATTAGTATGCTTATATAATTGCACATTGCAGTTTTATGGCAATATTATCGTCTCCTCTGCTGTGTTTCATTTACACCATCTTGCGCTCGATGCGATAACACTGTTTCAGGTTTCTTCGCGTCGAGGGACTCGCCAATCCGGAAATATTTCTCTAAAGTAAAAAATCAATTAACAGTTCACATTTATTTTTATATATTTTTTTATCTATAAAAAAGATTTAATTTTTACGGTTTCGAATTTGAAGGTTGCTGCTTTTAAAGATGGTCGACTCGAATATCAAATAGCTTGAATTAAATTTATGAATATTTGAAGACTTCCAAGTTAGAGCTCACCCGAGATTTCAGTTGAAACTGTTTTGAATTTGACACAAGTCAACTTTTGAAATCTTCACAAGCAGAAACTCTGGATATAACTCGTCTCTGAATTCGAATGCCTTTAATGCCGGACGTTTTGGATTTCTTTATTGAATTGTAATACTTAAAGAGAAAATACTCGGAAACCCTTTCACGGAAAACCTGAATTCAGAGAAAGTCGAGAAGGTAAGAGTTTTTATTTTGAAGACAAAGAGTCTCCTCAATTTCTCGAGACTCTTTTCCTCTGAAATTATTTTGTAAATTGAGACGCAAATCGAGTTCTTTCGAATTCAGTGTTTTCCTCCCATTTCGCTGCGAATGGTTTACTTTGTGTTTGTTCTCTTGATTTTTGTACGCGTATGAATATTTTTGTTGTAAAAAAGAATCTACGTTTTGCTTCTACAGCAGTTTTATATTGTGTACTATTAATGAAAGGACACGACTTTATACATACGTGTATGTATAAATAATTATATAAATATATTATATATATTATACGGATAAAAATCAAGCCGACATCAGATGAATATGCATATATACATACTTGTAAATAACGTAATTCATTGACTGTGTAAAGTTCTAAATGTAGGAGCAAGAGCGCCTGTAACGAATGCCCGTGGGCTGTTTTCTGTATTATAGTAGTGATTTGATATAAAAAGAATGAGAAATGTTTCGAAAAAGGTTTTTTTTTCTATTTGGTAAAGAATGTCCTACAAAAGGAAAAGAAGGGAAAGTATAGAATTCAGGTGAGACGACCGAACATCAACTTATTCATTAAAACATTTTTTTATTCGAATTTTTACGAGAGCACTAATAAATTATTAAGAAGCTTTATTAGATTTACTTATGTTTTTGTTTAACTTGTCTCGTAAAATATGCTTTTCTTCCTTTATAGATTAAGAAATTACAAGAACAAAAAATTTAGTGTAAAATATACTGAACACAAAAATTTTAATTTTTGTTCAGAATAGTAAAAATATGCATGATATTAATTAGCAAGCAAAACTATTTGTTATAGAATTTTTCTTGCAAGAAAATGGAGGAGAATATGAAGGCAAATATCGGCAAATAATGAAATAATTTAATTTCACAGGATAAACAAAAATTAAAAACTTGTGGCAATAAATGAACAAAGTTATATTTTTTTCAAATTTGGTTCTGAAAAAGATTTAGTAATGCGAAGTACTATAATTTCTAAGAAATATTTCAAGAAATTTAAATTAAGAAACAAAGCTTTTTCTCTAAAGCAATAAAACTTATTATATTTCATTAAGGATAAAATTAATTAGTATCGCGATTTGAAAGAAACAACTCGAATTTTTATGAAAAAAGGTTTTCAAACCAGTAAGAGTACTTTATTTAATGGAATAGCGATGACATGAAACAAATATTTTCATAATAATCAATAAAAAAAATTACACAGAAATTGTGCCTTCTGATTTATTAAGAGAGTTTGCTTTTAGAGAAAGTTATTTGGACAGACTGGTTTGAAAAAATTGATCTTCGTACGACTCATCTGAATCCAAATCTGATTCAATTT
Organism: Druon quercuslanigerum; assembly: GCA_010014905.2. NCBI lineage: Eukaryota > Metazoa > Arthropoda > Insecta > Hymenoptera > Cynipidae > Druon > Druon quercuslanigerum. Next base: position 9,823 of record JAAAKG020137242.1, read on the forward strand.
GCTATAATTTCTGGACATCCAAGATTTGTTGTTAGATATTGAAAAGAAGGATGTTCTATTTTAGAAACAAATCCTTTTTTGTGTATAATCAATTCAATTTTATTTTAATACCTTGAATCATACAAGAACGTTTTTATATCATTCTTTACTTGTAATTAATATAAAAATCGAATGAATGCTCAGTTGATGACAGTGCGAATGAAGCAGATTATGCGTGATTAGTGCTTGTAAATTACAGAATAAAACTATAAGTGTATCTGATTTTTTTTACTATCTTCGAAGTTGAGTGTGAGAAAGAATTGAAGAACGAATGTTAGACTATTGCAACAGAGTGATCACTTAAGTACGATCATTACCGTATTGTCATCATTTACCAGATTTGTCATCTAGAAATGTGCATTGCGAAGAAAATTGAAATATAATGATTATACATCCATACTCTGAATATTCATTTTTTAAATAATTTTATCAAGTATATATCTAGGTTTACAATTAGGTTTGCACATTTTCAAATTCTTTTAATTTGAAGTCAATAGTTGTCATCAGTTTCCATTCAATAATGGAGGTTTTCATTAAAAGGAATTTAGAAATTTGAAATTGAACGCTTTATATTTAAAATAGTTTCACTTAAAAAACACGCAATTTCAAAAAAGTTCAATTTTAAACTCTTTTTAACTCAAAACTGTAAAATTGCTGACGTTTTCACACTTAATTACATACCTAATTGTAAACTGCTCAGAAAAGAAAGAACCGATTGGAAAATTTGAAACTGTGAAACCTTGGTGAATCTGCAATTTTTCGTTTTCGATAGCGACCGATTCGCGAATTCAAATTTAACGCATTTTACTTATTTATTAGCCATATTTTTTATGGATATCCCTTCTATTTATTAAAAATGTAAATGTGTGAAAGAATCTGACACTATTATATGTTCTTTTACACGCTCGTTGATTTACAATTTGTTATGTGAATGATTGTAGGCATAACTTCAAAAATTCAGGAGAGATGTAGGGACAAAAATAATACGAAGTATAGGATGCAGCAGAGTTGGGAAAGTGTTAGTGAGACAAGAGGGAAAGGGAAAGGCATAAAATCAAATTAAAATTTGTTCTCAGTATTTATGAAATCTTATTATTGAATTACACTTCTCGTGGCAGTATAAAATTTCCTAGGGTTACAAATCCTTCATTTCTAATCGAATATTGATAAAACTGGTTAATTCATTTAAATCTTGGTTTTGCAAATAGTTCTTTGATAAACTTTACATTCGAGTTTTACACTCGGAAAGTATTTTTTCGCCTCTTACTTGCAGACAATCGATTATTTTTCTCGGCTCACGAAAATTTAGGAATTCATTTTTTTACATTTTAAACCTCACAATTATACAGTAAAGAGATCATTTACAAGAATTTTCTAATCCTTTTCAATAGGCAGTTTTGATTTTGCATGGTCTCATTTTCAATTCCTAGCCATCAAGGGAGATCTATATATTGTGTGCTATCTAATGAACAGAGACGATTAGAAGAAATCGAAACTGTTTGTCTGGTCTTATAACCTTCCAGAATTCTCACAGAACATTCTGAATTTCTCTCGGAAATTTCTTGATTTTGATCATTTGCTGCTGTACGCATTACCAAAAAATCTGATGAAGTTGAAGTAGCCACGTTTACTCGTAAATTCGAAGACTGCGCTTTAACCGAAGCTCCAGGACTTTCAAAGCGACTCATTTTATTTTTTTCACTTGCAAAATTTTGATTCAAAACGGAAAATTGATCGCCACTTCGCGAATTTGGCACCAGGAATTTTGTTGTTCTGGAAGTATTCAGGAAATTTTTGGTTGAAGACGGAAATTCGCCTTCCAAATTGGGAGTTGAAGATGCAACTGGTGGATTGATAATAAAAAGCGATTCTTCTTCTTCACGTGCGGAAATATTTCGGGATTGATTTTCAGAGCCAAATGTTGCCATAAACGAACGGTCGTTCGTCTTCTGAATGCGATCTTCATCGAAGTCTTCAGCTTCACTTTGTGTTTCCTCGTTTTGAGCTCCTTCCTCACCTGGGAAATTTTGCTCATCTTGTGGAACCCAGTCTTCAATTTCTGATCCATCGTATACGGGAAGGGAAAACCAAATATATTCGTCATTGGGTTCTGGAGATTTAGGTGTAGATGTTCCCATTGGCTGCTGCATGTTCGCTCTTTTAAGAGTCAAGGCTATAAAAGAGTTTCTAGTGTAAGGATTGCAAACTTAGTTAAATTGTTATTTAAATTTGAAATGAAGACAATCTTGTATATAATTTACATAATTTCATTTAAAATCAACTAACACTTGAATGAGTTAGATTTTTCTGGTATTCCTTAAATTCCTTCGAACAATCTCTTCATATTTTCGATCATAAAATATTTCGTTTCCTTTTTTGGCTAAAAAGTGTCGTGATCAATTCTTGTTTCAAATTATAAAAACTTAGAAACATTTCTTCTTTAAAAGAAAGCATAGATTTATTTCTATTTTTTGTATTAAATAGATATTTCAGGCTCAAATGTTCCAAATTGTTAATGTAATAAAAAATTATTGAAATAATTTCTTGGAGGTTATTCGTGCAATTTTATCTTGTGGTGAAAACTATTTTATTCCAATTTAAAAATCCTAATTTAATTTTTTTAAATGTGAAAAAATCCCTCGTTTAGTACTAATTATTTAGGAAGTGACTGCATGTAACAAAATTTTGGTACAAATATCAGTGTCTTCACAAAAATCCGGCTATTCGTAACGAAATTTCGGTACAAACATACCCTTTCCCAGCTCCCGCTATGCGTACCGTAAAAATCCGGCTATTAGTACAAAAATCTCGGTACACGTAGCCATGCCCAATTATTTATTTGGCAGTTTTAATAATTTATAAAGAGCAATATATATGGGTGGCAAAGCGAGTGTAAGGGTAAATGGGAAATTGAGTGACTGGTCCGATATTATACAAGGCGTTAGACAAGGATGCGTCATGTCTTCATGGCTATTTATATTACTTATGGACAAGCGTTTAAGAATAGCTCTTGTCGACTAAGAAGGTGTGGATCTCGAAACAGTAAGGGTACGTGGGTTAGCGTTCGCAGATGATAAGGTTGTCATGGCAGAATCT
>JAAAKG020137244.1:3926-35543 GCA_010014905.2 Druon quercuslanigerum
TTGTGTTGTGTTGTGTTGTGTTGTGTTGTGTTGTGTTGTGTTGTGTTGTGTTGTGTTGTGTTGTGTTGTGTTGTGTTGTGTTATGTTGTGTTGTGTTGTCTTATATTATATTCTTTCATAATCTTTTATAAGTATAAGTATCAGCAAACAAAATGGGAATGGGAGCTGACATCATTTTTCTAAACTGATATCGTTTTTTTCAAATTCGTCACAGCTATTTGCCATAACTTCAAATGCGCCGAAATGCAACTCAGATACAAAATGTGTTGTGTTGTTCCGTGCTGTGCCCTGCTCTGCTCAGCTATGCGCTGCGGTGTGCTGTGTTGTGTTGTGTTGATTTGTGTTGTTTTGTGTTATATTTTTTTTATATTCTTTTATGAATCTCGCTTTTTAATCATTATTGACAAGGTCATTTGAAACAAAGTTAATATAAGTGATTTTTAAAAATGCAAGTATAACGTTATAGCACTCAACTATTATAACGTCTGCAATGTATATTGGTTTATTGAAATTGTTTATAGATTTTATATATTATATTGTTCGACAAGATTTCGTGTAAAAAAAATTGCAAATATAATTTCAACAGGACTGCAAGATAGAAAATTGTTTTTCTGCTTATAAATGTTTACAATGTGGATTTTTAACATAATTTGCTTATGAATTTCACGACTTGCATTTTATCACAACATTTTGTCTAGGAATATCATTCGCAATATAATTTTTGCAAGGCTAGATGAAAGAACGATTTTTGCTACCTATACACGAGTATACAGTGCATTTATTTGTCTGATTTGCTCATAAAATGTACAAGTGGTAAGGCATAAGAAAATTTCATCTAAAAAAGTCATGTTCATTATAGTTTGAAAATAATAAAAGAAAAATTATGTTTTGTAAAAAACATCATTATGGAAATATAATTGGAACAAGAATAAAAGAAAATTTTATTTATTTTGACTTAATAACGCCTAACACGTGCATTTGTTTATAAAACTGATTAGCAACATTCAATCTTGAATTAAATGGCCACGTTTCATCATAACGATGAAAGTGAGCAATTTCAGAACAGAATTATACCTACTTTCAAGATGTAATAGCCCGTAATTTGTATTATTTGTTAATGAAATTTGTTTATAACAATTCACTTCACATCTAAAATTTTTGTTCTTTCGTATACTTCTGAGTATTAAACACTAGTGACAGGAGTATAAGGAAAATTTTGTCTAGAATTTATGAAATTAAAATTTTTAAATCGGTCCTTTTTGGCTCATTGCCTTAACATAAAAATGAAAGAAAAAAATAACAAATCTATTCCCACCATTTTCTGTAATATGTAGTCCTGAATTTAAAAAATATCTAAAATCGGTGAATACTTGCGTTCTAAAAGTAATCAAAATTTTTGTATTTATTTCACCCACCATGTTTAAATTGATTAGAATTAGTTAATTAAAGTTACTAACATTAAAATAAAAAAATTCTTTTTTAAAAAAATGTTCAAATTATGAATTTGTTAATAACATTTTGTTGTGATAATAATACGCCTTATCATTCACTAATTTACTAGTCTACTAGTCGATTAAAAATGCTTACATTAAAGAAAAAAGCAACAGTTTCTTTTAAATTACTAAATTATCTATTGGTTAAGAAAAATTGTTTATAATATTAAAAATACTCATTCTACTGCAAATATTGGACATCTGAATTTTATTTAGATAAAAAACTACTTGCAATGTAATATATGAAAACATCAAAATATTCAAAATTGTAAAAACCAACTTTAACAATATAGTAGTAATAATATTATTACAAAATTGATTTATTAATCGAAAAATTAGCTTCAACTCGCTTCGTCCTATCAAATGCGTTAATTGCAAACATTTTTACATTTTTTAAACGAATTGTCTTGGCTCAACGAAAATATTTGAACTAGGCTCACCAATTGTTATATGAATATTCTTTAATTGACAGTTTTGTTAATTATTTAATTACTTTGTTAGAAGTTATAAAACAATTTAGAAAAATGATTAGAAGGAGCGAATTGCATTTAAAGAGTAGAGACTTCCGTAACTTAACGTTAATGACTATTAAGGGACACTTGATCACCGTCAATTAAGCTGTAATTACACTCTGCAGCCGACAATCCGATTTCATGAAATTTCCATTCGATTTAGGCCGCTAATACAGCTTCTGTAACAGCATTTTTTCCCTAAAACTTTCAGATGAAGGTATTATTGACGCTCAGAAACCCTTAACAATTGCAATCACAGCCACCCTCGTTTTAACCAAATAACTGGGGATTGTTTGTTTTAGATTCGAGATGGCATAAGTATGTATACAATATGATTTTTACAGGATAAAATTAGTTTTAAAGTGAACCCTCATCGAATATTCTACAACCAGTAGTTTATTAAATATTAATTTGTTAATTAAGGGGGTCGCACCTTCGCTAATTAGGTAAAATATAAGAGTGGAAGAGCTGCTAAGTATTAAAAAAATTTTTGGTAATGAAAATCTAAAACTAGCAGGGTGGGGGTGAATCGATTTTTTTCATTTAAACAATATTTTTTTAAGTTACAATTTTAGTGCGTTGATATTTAGTAAATCCAGTAAGGGAGTATTCTTATTTCAAAATAATTTTTTGTCGGATTAAAATAAACTCAATTTTTAGCAACGAAAAAAAAGAATTACCGTAGTCAACAAGGATGTCAATTATTTCTTTACAAATTGTAAAATACTTTTAAAATACTCGATAGTATTGTTGCCATATTGTTTGCAAATTTCTATTATTATTTGGCGCTATTATTATGAGCAAATAAAAATTGTTCAAACAAATAGAAATTTGTTAAGCATTAGAAGAACTTTACCAAAATTATATAATTATTTAACAAAAAGTAGCAAGGATTGTTAAAAAATCATGAGAGATGTTCAAATTATCCATTAGTAATTATTTTTATGAAAAAAGGCGACAAAAATTGCTAAAAATTAACAATAATAAATAAAAATGTAGTTTTTTATTTTTGGATCATATTTGGGATGCTGTAGGGGGTAAGGGTGGATTTAAAATAAAGGTAATTAGTGTGTTTTGTATTTCGTAGACATTCCTCTTTAAATCCACAAAACTTGGCTATTTGTGATCATACCCTGAAATATGAGTTCAATTTTTCGAAAATACAAAATTTCCCCATGATACTTAAATGCGACTTTTAAATGCCCGATGAAACGTGTTAATATTTGAATTTTGAAATAAAAAAATTACAGATTTTCTTTTTGCAAAAGGTGCGGTCACGTGGTGCGGAGACCGTCGGGGAGGGAAGGGTTGGCCCCATTTCGAGAAAAATATCCAAAACAGCCTCGAGAGGCACCCTATTGAGAAGCTCGACTAACTGATTACAAATACAAGGTAAAGTTGAAATGTAACTATGCAAATTTGTTTGTGAGAATAATTACAAAAGAAAAGGATTTCTTATTTTCGAATGAATAATTGGCATAAATTAAAATTCTTGAAATGAAACTCTCATAAATTATCCCTAGCCATTGATTTTAATTTTTCCCCAACAACCTCTCCCCCCCCCCCTCTTAAAAATGGATGGGCAGGCGGAGAAGGAGGCTCTCGGGGTGTTGATAAGCGATATCAGGGAGTAGAGGGATGACATAATGGGGACTGTCGAGCAGATGGAACATATGAGGGAGGACCTGAGGTTCAGGGATGAGAAATGGGAAAAGGAGGTAAAAGAGCTGAGGGAGAAAGTAGAAGGATTAGAGAGGTAAGTGGTTTTGGTAAGGAAGGAAAAATAAGTTAACATGAAGCGGATTGAAAAAGAGATTATGGCGTGGAAGGACAGGGTAGAGAAAAGGCATGAGAAGGTGAAGGGAATGTCGGAAATAGAAGTAGGTGTCAGGGGGAGGGCGAGAAGAAAGGTATTTGGGGGGAGACGAGAATATGATAAAAGAGAAACGAGGAAAGCGTAGAAATAAAAAGAAGAGATATTGTAGGGAAAGGATAAGGGCAACAGAGTCAAAAATCGAGAGAAAAAAGGAGGCATACAGGATATATAATATTGTTATAAAAGGATGGAAGCTAAAGAGCGGGGAAGAAAGGAAGGGTGTTAAAGCGCTGCTACAGGGCATCGGGTGGGTTATAGGCAAGGTACGAAAAGTTAGGCTGGAGGGGAGAAAGGAGAACGAAGTGGCGGTTATGGAATTTTAGAGCTGGGAAGAAACGTTGCGGGTAATGCGAAGCAAAAATAGGATAAAAGATAAGAGGGCTTACATCGATAAAAATTTTATAAGGAAGGAAATGTATCGGAAAAAAGTAGATGAGAAAATGTAGATATGGCACGAGGAGAAGGAGGTTTTGAAGAAATTACAGAAGAACTTTTTGTAGAAAGTATGGGGGGGAAGTAAAGCAGTGTGGAGGGGTGGTAAAGATGTTTTACTGGAATGTAGCAGGGTGTAAGAAGAAATATGAGGATTTCTGGAGGTATATCCAGGAATTTGATGTGGCTAGACTAGTAGGGACTTAGGTAGAGAGGAATGGGATAGAGTAGAGTCAAAGTTGCCAAAGGGGAGACTCCAGGAAGCGGTCAGAGTGAAGAAGGGAGGAAGGGCTATTGGAGGAATTATAACAGGGGTTTTGGGTGAATTAAATAAAGAATTTTATGTTTAGGGAGAGGGGAAGGGCGTGCAAATGAGGACAGTAAAGATAGGAGGGATAACGTGTAAGTCTGTGACTGTTCACAATAAGGATGGGATAGAAAGAATTGAACAAAGGGTGGAAGATTTTCTAGGAGAGAGAGAAGGGTATGCTGGAACTGGGGGAGGGGAATTAATGTGAGAAATGGGAGGGAAGAAGGATTCTTCTGGAAAAGGGAGAGATTCGAAAATAAATTGATGGATAAAATAACAAATAAGGAGGGGGAGATTCTATGAGACCGGATGGAGGATAAAGACTGGAAGGTGGAAAATGGTATGATAATCGTTATAGACTATGCAACCATGTAAATGCAAGAGTAGGAGGAGATGAAAAGATTTGCAGTGGAAGGGAGGGTACAGTGAGACCATCGGCCATTAGGGTTGTGGATAAGATGGGAGAGAGGCAGAAGGCAAGGTGAAGAAGTGTCCTTGGAGGAGAGGGTTAGCTGGGCGAAGGAGGCAATAGAGAAGCATCAGGAGCAGTTGGGGAAGGTTCGCTTTGAAGGGCAGTGGAAAGTGAAAAGGAAGCCTAAAAAGTGAAAAAAGAGAATTGTGAAAAGGGAGGAGTACGTAAAAATAAGAAAGAATTTCAGAATATTGTGTAAGAATAAGGAACAGGAAATGGAAAACAATCTATAAAAAGCGCTGTTAAGTGTTAAGGCCGAAAATCATATATGAAAAATAAAAAATTCATTTAAGAAGCGTAGTGTGGGAATAAAAGAGAAGATAAATAGTAAGGAGTGGAGGGATTTTTTAAAAGAATTGTTTCAGGGCTCAGATTCACGAAAGAGAGATGATAGGAGTGGAAAAATTAGGGAGGTAGAGGTCGAAAGGTTCAGTGGCGAGGAGATAGAGACACTGATAGGTAAGTCGAATAATCGGTAAGTCAAAGGAAGCAGAGTTGGACGGGATAGTGAACGAAGCGTGGCTGATTAGTGCACAAGAGGTTTGGGTGAGGCTGAAGGAGATAATGAAGAAAGTATGAAGGGGTGAGGCATTCTCAGGAGATTGGAGAGAGGGTTTAATAGAACCACTAAATAAAAAAGAAAATAGGGATAGGCAGGGATATTATAGGGGGATTACACTAATGAATACGGCGTACAAAGTATGTACGAGGTTGTTGGCGGAGAGGCTGCGGAAGGATGTCGAGAGAAAAAAAATATTGCCGAAGACGCAGGCGGACTTTACGGTGGGTGGAAGCACTATTGACAACATTTACGTTCTGCACAACGTGTTGGATAGAGAATTAGCTAGGAGGGTTCGGAAAAGTAAGCATTTTTTGTGGATCTCAAAGGCGCATTTCCTTCGGTGGATAAGGGGAAACTGTGGAGCGATGAAAGAGTGGGGAGTGGAGAGAGGTCTCATCAAGACGGTAAAGGAGGTACAGGAAGAGACAAAAGATATAGTGAGAAGAGGCGAGGAAATTTCGAGGTTTTTTGGATGGATATGGGATTGTGGAAAGGGTGTTCGCTTAGCCCAACGCTTTTTTTAAATTTTAATATCGGATATGAAATGTATGCTAGCGGCCAGAGTGGCAGATGCAGTTGGGGTAGGGGTGGTTAGAATATGGTCACTCGCGTATGCAAAAGACATAGTGTTGCTAGAAAAAAGGGAGGAGGCTTACAGAAGATGATGGAAAGGTTTAAAAGATGCCTGGATAAGAATAGTTTAGAGTTAAATGAGTAAAACTCTAAGGAAAGGAGGGAAAGGAGGTGGATGGGATAAGGAAGGTAAGTGGAAGTGGAAAGAAAAGGCGTTACAAGAGGTGAATACACACAGTTTGTGTGTATGTACTTCTTGTTTACTAGGAATGGGGGAGTGAATAGGCATATCAAAGAGAGTGAGAAGGGAAAATTCAGTGATGAGACAGGTTTGTGGGATGGGGAAGAAGTTGTTGTAGAGGTGTGGAAACGCAAGGAAAGAGAGGAGTCAAATAGGATACCAGAGAGATATGTAAAGTGGATACTGGGGCTGTCACGAGGGAGGAAGGAAGGTATACGAGATGGTTAAGATGAACGCCATGACGAGAGAGAAGGCAGAAGGGGGAGAGAGAATAAGGGAGTCAAGATTTAACAGGCACTATGGGTGAATTATGCCAAGGAGAGTGCGCAATTTTTTGTGAGAAGGGAGAGAAAGGAGGGTGGGAAATTATAGCGAGGATGCGATGCGGATGCATGGAGGTTTTTAATATGTTCTAGCTTTCTAGAGAGAAGAGGATGTGTGAATTGTGTGGGAAGGCTGATGCAAAAGTGGATCACTAGCTGGAGAAGTGGTGGGAGGTGGATAAGATTGGGATACGTAAAGGGGTATTGTTTCATGAAAGGGGGTAAAAAGCGCACTTGCATGGGTGAGAGGTGTCTTGGCTAATATGGAGAAGAAAAGAAGGAAAGAGGCAGAGGTTGAGAATGCGAGGCAAAGCACGAAAGTAGGTTCATGGGTGCGAGGCGAGGCGAAGGGAGGAAGGCAATGGCGAGCTGTCTTAGAGGTAAGGTGTGGATGGATGTTAGTCTTTAAGAGTTAGTGCAAGAAAATTATGTAAAAAAGGAAGTGTAAGCAGGTCAATTTTTAAAGCCAGCAGGCTAAAAAACAAACTTTTATGTATCTATCTGCTTCTTGTTCATTTATTTAGGAAAAAATAAGCCTAACAGTCGATTCCCCAGTGATAGGGCTACAAAGTGTACATCTTGTCATATATGCAATGCTAAGTAGTGTGAGAAAAGTTGCATCGATCCATGATTGTAGTAATAATAATATTATTGACGATGGTTAACAAATTGATAGGTGATATTGGGATCAGAGCTTGAATATACATATAATTCAGTTACATAAGCGCACATACGATACAAGGAAGAACGTCGGTTGCGAGCTGAAGGAACGTAAAAAGGTTCAGTCGGATGAGTGGAATACTGCGCTTAGAATTTCAGGAATTTTTTGTATGTCAACTTTCATTGGCATCAAAGCACTTTTTGGTGTGAGGATCCCAAGTCACATAAGCATAATCTAACTTAGACATAGCCAGGAATTGAGATAGGTCTTAAGAGGTCTCGCACTTGTAAAATTCTTGCATGATCTTATCAGAAATTCTAGACTCCTGGTTGCACCGAGAACAATCCTGTCAATTTGTTTATCGAAAGTTAGTCTGGGCGCAGTGGTCACACCCATGTCCTTACTCACAAAAACTATCTCGAGTTAACTAGCTCTGCCTGGTATGAATATATAAAGTTTGAGCTCATCAACATGCAGTAGGTGGTAACAGATTAAATTAAGCGAAGGATCATCTATAATAATTATAAAATGAAAAGGACCTGCATTGGCACCTTAAGGAACTTAAGAGAAAGGAGCAAACGGTTGATAGGAATGACCACTGTATTGCACTATGTTTGGTCTATTTATTAATTAGGATTGGAGAAGATGTAAGAGTTTATGCGGCAGATCAAGGGTACCTAATTTCTCTTCGAAATGTCCGTAGAGATAACGTCTACCTGGCTATATTCTTTTAGGAGATCATGAATGCGTTATGTAAACGCTAGTAAATTTGTGGTAGTTGATCTCCTAGAAATAAAGCCGTGCTGGTACGTAGACATTGAAGGAACAATAAAGAATCATGTTATATAGACACCACTCAGAAACCTTCGGAAAGTTATTTATAATTGACACCGTGCGGAAATCACCGAAGGTAATTAGTTTTTGTCCCCAAATATCCTGAAGGGCCATTAGTGAATTTAAGAGATCTTCGCACCAGTCTACAGTTGCTCCTGGAGGTATGTATAAAACTATAAATGCTACTTTAATATTATTTATACGTGCTTTCAGTCCAACAATATTAACTGAAGGTACTGATTTAGTTATAGATGAGACATCAAATGTCAAGCAGGGATATATGGCATTAATAGTTATAAGAGCATCGACACATAATCTATCTGTACGATTATCCCTAGAGATATGGTACAAGTTGGTGCTAAAAAATTCAGATGATAAGCTATCAGGTTTAAGCCAAGTTTCCGTTAAAATAAAGATGTATTTGTACCTGTAGAGGTTTGTTAAAAGTAGGTTTCACCGGGTTGAAGAATATTGTTAGGTCTACCTTTTTGCGTAGATCGTTGTGCTGCCGCTGCTGAATGCACCTCTTGCACTTCAGGACAATTAAAAAGTATTAAGTTTTTCTTACGTATTTCACGTTAAAAGAGCTTAAAAGTAAGAGATTGAATTGTAGTCTAAATAGTCTAAAATCGATCCTGAATACTGTCAATACGAGTCTCAACAAGACTGTGAACAAGAAATTCACATAGTTTAGAGAATTTAGACAAATTTAGATACATTATTGATGAAAATAGATATTTCAGGTTCCAATCGTGTACAAAAAACTACGAATTTTGCCGAAGTTTCGTGTACATTGCAGTTTGATTCAAGTGTGTATAATATTAATCAAACAATTGGAAAAACAAGGGAAATGTGAGAAATAATACATGTCCTAGCTAGTTTTACATTTCCTTTTTAATAATAGTATGATCCTATAGGGGATTACGGTTTCGATAAGGGTTTACATGCACTACTCTATAACTTTTCATGATTGAGCAGTTGACACCCGCTGGAATTTCATCTTCTTCTTTTTGGCTCAGGGGAGTAACCCTGCCGCTCAGCATGTTTATTCTTGCCCGTATTTTAACGTGATCATTCAAATATAATCCAGTAAGACCATTAAAACTATCTAATATTGCAAAGACGTCACCATTTGATGTTGATAAGACAATTTGTTTTTGGATTGGCATAGGCTCAGAGGATTTTCCTGATTTCATTTGAAGTGGTGAGTTGGTAGGGAAAGTGTATCTTCGAAGCTCGAATATCCGGTGTGGATTCGCATAGGAATAGAGCCAAATAAATTCCATTTGTTCAAGTTCACATCCATATCCGTCAGAAGAAGGAAGCCTATCAGGGGGAGCCATGTACCTGGAAGGAGGAGGACGCCTAGAAGGATTACGAGTGGCAGGAGGAGCCCTGGACCTGACACGAAGCAAAGGCTCGGCAGAAGCAAGAGACCTCCGAGGTGAATTTCTGTCAGAAGAATTAGAAGGTCCGCCACAAGAATCACCAGGAATAGGAGCGTCATTAGGTGAGCAATCTAACTGTGAACTTAACCCTAGAACAAGAAAAAGAAGATTACAGTTGTATAGGCAAATAAGAAAAAAGGTTTCGCCCGTTTCTCAGTTCTCGAAATAGAATAATTTTACCATTAAATATAAACATGGCTATCCCATAAGAGGCCATCCATAAATTAAGTAACGCATTTTTTGCCCATTTTTTACCCCTCTTTTTACCTGCCTAGCAAGCCATTGCAAGTAAAACCAAGTATATTTGAACTGGAAATCCTGAAACCAGGTTTTATCAAATTGCCGCTTACTTGTTAATTTAGAAATAGTTATACTTATCTTAGACGAATTCAAAAGTATTTTTCAAAACTAAGAATAAAGCAATTGAAAAATCGGCAATACAGAAAAATATATGTTTTTAAATAAATGAAACCGGTTCTTTGAAATAATATTTTCATTGAAAAAAAAATTAACTCGAGAATGGTGAGAATCATTTTAAATTAAATTCGGCTGAAGGATAATGAACTTTTTTTAATTCAAAAACATTTTCTTTAAATCAAAAATCTTTTCTTTGAGTGACTTTTTTACGGTATAACTTCAAAAATTAACTTAAGTACGAATTTCTTTTAACTTCTGCTGAGATAAAATCTTAGATTTAAGTAAAAGTATTCTGTATAAATATTACTGAGAGCCGACTTAAATTGAAATAAAAATGTTGTAAAAGTTTTAAGAGCTATTTTAATATTTATTTTATTTCACGCTTATTATTATATTTTATAGTGTTGTAAATTGAAGCCGATATTTCAATTTCATAATCAGGCCATCCGAATAAGAACCAAGTGATAAGCACGCGTAGTGCGCTATCTGTACTACTTGGTAAAAAAAAGATTTTGTTCTTGTGGATTTTTATATAATTGTTTATAAATATGCAAATTATTATACTTAACCAAATATTATCAAAAACATATTATTTTTAGGAATATCTGTAGTAGGGTAGTGCTTACAATTTAAATGTTCAATTTGCCAAAACAGTATCCCTTAAATTTTCTTCGCTTAGGAAAATAAACTCATCGGAATTTTTAAAAAAAGTTTTTGTGTGCCAGGAAGTTTTAAAAAACCTTTTTACCTTTCTTCTGTAAATATAAAATTGTAGATAATTTGTGGTGTCTATTGTTTTAGGTAGCAAATAAGACTATAAAATTAAAAATAATTTTTCAAACTTCCTGCTGAATACAAGAATACTTTTTGATGAAGAGAAGAATTATTTTTTTGGATTCGGCTATATTAACCTTTATTTTTAAAAGTTGAAAAAGGTTTCACCTAAAACTTATCTTGGTAATTTAAACTAAATAGTATTTATGTAGAAAAATTTAACTTTTTTTAATCAATGTTAATGTAGTCGAACTTTTTTCATCATTTGAAATTTTTCTCTTCTTTGCTAGCTCGAAAACTACACAAAAATAATTTTTGTACAATTCTTGCACTATGCGCAGATTTTGAAAGAAACCTGAAGTAGATTATTTTAATTTACGTAGAAAAAGATAACACGTGCGCATGCGGTACTTGTCAAGTTTACATGCGTTTTTCAAAGTTACAACTTCAAAAATGCCCTAGCGACTTTTTCTTGAATTTTAAAGGTTCATCCTGGATTCAAAATTCCAAGACATAATCCCGCTATATAGACTTAAATGTTACTCGATACCAACCAAAAGAGAGTTTTTTATGTAAAGGCACACATTTTTAATTCTATACTATTATATTTACCAATATAGTTAAGGATGATTACCAAGCTGAAGAACTGAGTATAAATAACCCTCATTTTGTCAAATTAGAGAAAAAATGACTGAACGAACTATTGAATAAATTGGTTAATCGTATAACAAACGATTGTTCTAGTGTTTCATCAGATTATATTATATATTCCAGAGTCGTTATCTAATCAATTATAATTAAGCTTGCCGGTCTGCAATTCTTTAATTTTATTAGACTGTTTAAAAACACTTTGATAATAAATTCAACAAAACGGATCTCACAATAATTTATATGTACTACCGTTGGAAATTATCTTTACGACAAGCGAGGACGGCGTTACATATCACTGAAGAATTTAATACACGACACTTGCAGCAAACATGTGAAATTCGCGGAACGCAATTCTTGAAATCTTATCATTAATTTATGCAAATAAAACTTATAAAAAATTTACGCCTTCCCGCAAAATGACTGAAAATGTAACAGCGCTGCTTAGATCCATCCTGAAAACTGCAAGCTCATGGTATGACTTTCCTAGGTGGTAGCAGAGTTTAAGTTATGGAACAAAATTCGAGACATACTTAAATTGAAAAAAAACTCTTCGGTTTAACAGCCATCCATAAAGCATTTATATAAATTATGGCTTTGAGGTTACGGACCCGTAAAGACTGGAGCCGAGAATTCAATCACGAATATACTTCGTTTCTCAAAGTCCTGGAGAACGACGTCAGGCCTCGAGTTTGCAACAAAAAACTGCTGTCCGAAAATCGCATTTGCGAAAATTTTGATACGTTACGTTTTCGACAATTGGCTCTATCTACCTCGAAGCGTTCGGTAGGGCGGAGTCAAAGCCTGCACCGTAAGAGCGCAAAGATGTTAGTAAATCACTCTTAAGTTCGCAGTGAGTCTGGATAAATATCTGGCTCCCGCATAAGTGGGACACCTGGATAGTATGTTCTCTAGGAACTAGGCGTGTGAATGATGAACTGAGGAAAGTAAAAGTTAGTTACTACGACAAGAGCTGATCTTCTAATATATTTCTGAAAAAGTTGACGTGCATTTTCTTGTCGAGGAGCTGTTGGCAGAAGATTTTTACCTCTTTGTTTACTGTGGCTTTTAGAAGTGAGGTATGTTGCTAAAGAAATGAACTTTAAACTGCATCATAAACTGAACAATTGATGGTCCAGAGGTCGGACTCCTCCTAGATATCCTCGCAAATGGAGAAATCAATTTCAGCAAGATCTTTGGGGTCGGAGGCACCAGGATGTTAATGTTCCTCCTTGTCTTTAAATCGCTATCATATCGCAGGGCTTTCCTGCTTTCCGCGGTTGGTCTTAATATCGCTCCTTCCTTTTACCTGTTCTTGTTTATGCAGCAGTTGGACAAGCTCTCTCCGCTTATATCTAGTTTTCGAGAGGTTGGCAACTTGATTTCGCGAAATCGCACTGAAGAACAGGGTGTCTCTAGCAACACAGAATGTGCATTTTCAAAGGAAAGCCTCCGCGAGCAGGAATACGGTTGATATCATAGTAGTCCATCAATTCATCTATGAATTAATTCACCCACTCTGTTAAAGGGTTTTGCCATCTAAATCAATTCCAGTACCCCGAACTCTAGGGTGAGCGACACTGCTTGCCAACCTACTGTCGGGTGCTCCGCGCGTTCGATCGTTTTGAACTGCTTCTACAACTTTTCGGTGGTTTGGTGGTGTCATTGTTTTTCTCACGAGTAGCTAGGGTAAGGGTTCTTCCATCTTTGTAGAGCCTCGTATACAAGTATAAGGCTGCATACTTCGAGTGGTCGCCCGGTATCCCACAGTCACCGTTTATGATATCTCATTCAGGTGCCATCCAGCGTTCGGCACGGTTGTTACGCCTCCGCTTGTGGTCCTTTTCTTTCAGGATCATCTCTAGACAATTTTCTAAGACAGCTTATTAATTATTCGAACCATATTCAGCAGAAATCTTAGGTAGATAGACCCTCTATAAGCAAGCTAATGACGCTACCGCTGATTTTGCCATACAGGGAGCTTCTTTATCTTGAGATATGGAAATATCTTGATAAACACGCATATAACGAAAAAATTGTCATCAATAATTTAGCGAAAAATTACATGTTGACTGTTCTAGAAATTCGCTTCAAAAAAAAATAAAAAAGACATGTTGATTGTTTTCAGGAGAGCTATTAAGTTGTAATCTATTTAATTTTTAACTTCCCAGGCGTATAAAATTATCAAATTTTCAATTAATTAGAATAAAACAAGGACCAGACCATTTTTAGAAAATTGCCCTTTTTTAAGGATTGTATTTACCCATTAAGATTGTGTGGTTAAAATATGAGATCAAAAAATTCATTTGTCATTTGTAAATACATGGGCTAAATATTAAGCCTCCCGAATCCCAAACTACTCATTCGTGTATCATAAAACAACGAGTAGTGTAGATCTCACTACTCTTTGCTCTATTCATATTTGTGTAGCATAAGTGAATGGTTACTCTTGATAAACGACTGACTGATGTCTATACACTAACCAGTAATGTATGGAAATTTTTTCTATAAACGAACCAGTCGTGTATAGAAAAGTACTCAGTGCTTCAGGAATTTCTCCGGGATAATAGGACAGCAAATTTATAGTTTCATCATTCAGAGAGGATTACGGAAATAAAGTACTAGTGTAAATACGAACAGCAAAGATTATTTAAAAATCGGTCATAGCATAAATGTGTTGCAGTCCAATTTTCTTATAAATACAAGTAAAAAAATTTTAAAAATTGAAAGAAAAATTTGTTCGTCTTTCTACAGTTAATCTAATTTAAAAAGAAATTCGAAGTTTTTTCTTTACAATATTGTTATTTGAAAACAGTGAAGAAGTATACTTTTAGCTAATTCATAGTTACTAATTCAATTCAATTCAAGTTACGTATGCATACCAGATTCATGCTACTAATTTTGATACATTTATTAAAGAATTATAAATAGACATAAGTTTGCAGAGTTTTTTTTTCGCTAGTCGAAAAATAATGATAATCTAATTTTGTCCAGAAAACAACATGTTTCGAACGCGAAAGATTCTGTGAACTTCTGAAGAAAATGGTTAATAGGAAATATTTGCTTTTCAAAATATTGATCACTCAAAACATGCACCTCGCATGTGTTAATTTGAATTGTGTAAAAATTACCGAAATAAATACTAATACGAACTTAATAATGTGATCACCTTCCGCTACGCGCTCGGTCTTTGTATTTCACATACATTTGTATACAGACTTTTAAATTAAAGGCCAAAGATCAACAACTGTAATTAGGCGATTGTGAATTCTCTTTTGTTAAAGCTCCTTCGGCTTTAACGAAAACATTCTCATCGTGTGTCTTGTGATTCACACTCGATTTTCTGGACGATGCGAACTTTTCTAGATTATGTACAACACAATAAAGTATAACTTTTATTTTTAATTATTACTTTATTATTTGTTTCTTATTTTGCATTAAATTCTATCAGAATAGAATATTAATTGGAATTAGAAAATTATTTGATTAGAATTGGATTAGAATAGTAGATAGTAGATAGTTTAGTTAGTTAGTTAGTTAGTTTTTTTTTGCAAATTTATTTTTTCCATAGCCTGTGTCTTGTCGAAAAATTTACTTTCCTTTTTTTTAATGTTTTTTACAATTAAAAATAAAACTACGCCTTATATTCAAAAATGAGTAAAGCAAATTTGTGGCTCTTTTTTGAGTGAAAAACTTTTTTTTTGTAGCCTGTGTCGTTTGTCCGAAAATTCAATTTTTTATTTTTACTATTGAGGTTTTACGAATAAAAGAAAAACTACGTATCTTACAAAAAAGTTATTAATCAAAAATCTGTATCTGTGCATTTTCGATTTCCTGAAAGAAATCAACAAGCTGTTATGATAATCTTGTAGGGCTTTCAAAAAGGAACGTTTTTCTTTTCTTTGGGTTCTTTGGGTTTTTTGGATTTTGAAAATGCTATAACTCTAATAATTTTCTTTTCATTGAAAAAAGTCAATAGGATAAGTTGTTAAAATTTCCGAGCACTGCTAATAGCGTTGCATTTAATTTACCTTAACTTTCACTGATTTAAAAAAATGGGGAATTTTCTTTTCCGGAAAACGAACAAATCTAGGGGAATCGATCACCAAAAATCAAATGCACTTTTAAAATAAAGTAACTAATTTTTTAATCTGTTCAAGTATTTAAAATAAAATTGTTATTCGTATATATAGATTCCATTACCCATTTTGTGATAAGGCCCCCTCCCCCTTAACAGTGTGACATAATTATTGAGCGACCCCTAATAACAAAGAACTTTGAAATTTGATTCTTGATTAAATAAAATCTAAGCAACGGAAAATAAAAGCTTGATAATAAAAGCAATTTAGTGATTTAGATGATAGAGAGTTGAGCAGGCAGTCGGGGGAATGCATGTTTAAATAAAGAAGAGTTTCTGTAGATATAAATTATTTATAAGCGCTTGCGCAACGACAGAGGTATCACGGAGACGAAATACATATTTATTTTCCAACGGGCGTGCATTATTTTGCATAATGAATTCTGCACGCGCCGCTAACTCGCTTTTATCCGCCGGTAAAGGCAGAAACGGTATGTATATATATTTAATTTATGTCGCCGAGATTTCAGAGTTTTCTCGACCGTTTATTTAAGCTTCAGGTGTTGGTCTTTAAATTTTATTACACTCTTTTTCTTATCTTTATTTTATTTTCAATTCTTTTTCTGCAAGAATTTAAATTGCGAAATTCATATGTCAAAAATCGACCGAGACTTACTGCCCCCTAGGCTTTTTTGAATGCACTTATGAATGGGCGATGGAAACCTCCTTTATCTGCCGTTGCTGGTATATTAGAATCTACTTTACTTCGAGTAGGTAAGTTTTAAATATTTTTAATTTGTTCTTGTATGGTTAAAGTAGTGGAATTCAATGAAACTTTTATAATATTCCAATATAATATATCAGAATATTATAAACATTTAATTGAAGTTTGAAGTTTATGACTTTAAATATTTTTTGATAACTTATATTATCTACCGTTAAGTATAGACTTACCATATGAGCATTTCAGTTTTTCTGCAACTTTTGGAAATTCACTGTAGGGCAGAATTATCAAACTAAAGTAAAAACCAAATTAAAAAGGGGGCAAGTGTAGAGTTCTTAAATTCCCGAGAATTTATATTGAGCAAATGCTCTCGAGAATATGCTCAGAATTTAAGCTCGAACAAAAAATGTATAGAACATTAAAGAGAATTTTAGGCTTTTATTTTTTAAACAAATATATATCATAATTACTACATATATGTTTAAATAAACATTATAGAGTGAAGTAAGGATACATGTTTAAAATTACAGAGTTGCTCTTCAGTTGAAAATTCATCTTTTTTGGTT
This sequence comes from Druon quercuslanigerum, assembly GCA_010014905.2. Taxonomy (NCBI): domain Eukaryota; kingdom Metazoa; phylum Arthropoda; class Insecta; order Hymenoptera; family Cynipidae; genus Druon; species Druon quercuslanigerum. Next base: position 20,871 of record JAAAKG020137244.1, read on the forward strand.
GAGTTCAACTATTTTTGGTATAACATTAAAATAATGTTTGGTTGAATTATAAAATATCACGTTTATCGTTGAGAAATCATCCTTTTTGGTTGAAAATTTAAATACTTAGTTGGAGATTTTTAAAAAATTCTTTTATTTGATTGATGATTTATCATTTTAGTTGACAACACTTTTTTTGTTAATAATTTAATTATTTTCTTGAAAATTATGTTCTATAGTTGAATATTAACAGTTTTAACTGCAAATTTACCTTGTACATGCTTGATCAAAAATTTATCTTCTTAAGTTGAAAATACAAATATTTGGTTTAAAATTTCTGTATTTTATTGAAAATTCGAATTAGTTGGAGAATATTTAAGCTTCTTGGTACCTAACTTATCCTTTTGGTTGAAACCTCTTTTAAAAATTCAAATATTTGGTTGCAAATTCATTTACTTTATTGAAAATTCATCTATTTTGGTATAAAATTCATCTTATTAATTGAAAATTATTTTTTTATTGTTTAGATTTAATTTTTATGCTAAAAATGTAACTTCCATTTTTAGTTAAAAATTGAAACTTTCTATTGTAGTTGAATCTTAGTTGAAAATTATACTATTTCGTTGAAAATTCACTTTGATTTTATTGAAATTTAAGTTTTTTTACTGAAAATTTAATTATTCTATTTTTAGTTGAAAATTTATATGTTTTATTTTTTTGTTAAAAATTAATTTCTCTTTTTATAAATTTTACTATTTTGTTAAAAATTCGTTTCCTTTTTAGTTGAAAATTTATTTTACTAATTGAAAATTCATGTGTTGGGTTAAAATTTAATTTTTCTTTTTAGTTGAATATTTATCTTTTTGTTGAAAATTCACTTGAACTTTTCCATCTTTTGTGGAAAATATACTTTTTTCGATATAAATGTAATCTTTTTTTCTATAAAATTTTATGTTTCGTAGAAAATTTAGCAATTATATTTCTATGTTAAGAATGCGTTTCTTTTGTTGGGAAAAAAATATTTACTTAAAATTCGTTTTTTTTATAGAAAATTCATCTTTGTGTTGAAAATTTCACTATTTGGTCAAAAATTCATCACTGATAAAAAATTAATTTAATTGGCTGCAAATTCCTTTCTTTTTAATTCAAAATTAATTTTTTAGCTGAATCCAATTTTTCTTTAATATTGATATTTTTAGTTGAAAACTAAATAATTTTGCTGAAAATCGTCTTTTCATTTGTTTAAAATTTACATTTTTAACTGAAAATTGAACTATTTTAGGTTTGGTTTGTAAATTTATATTATTTATTGAAACTGATATTTTTCGTAGAAAATTCACCTTCAGGGTTTAAAATAATTATTTTATTAAGAACTCATTCTTTTCGGTTGAAAAATGGTTGTTTCAATTGAAAATTTAATTATTATCTTTTTTGTAATTAAAATCATTTTTTTTGTTTCAACTATTCTAATTTTTGCTGAAAATTGATATTTTTTAGATGAAAAGGAAAATGAGTACTAAAGAAAAAAGTACATTGTTGAAAATTTTTTGGTAGAAAATTATTGTTCTGTGTGGAAAATTTAACTATTTGTTCAAAATTAATATTTTTGGCAGAAGATTTCTTATTTTAGTTAGAAAATTCCTTTCTCAGGTTTAAAATTTATTTTCTTGATTTGAAAACTCAACTAAAAAGTGTTTAAAATGTATTGAGAAACAAAATTTATTTTTTCATTAATAAGATTTATTTTTAGGTGTATGGTTGTTTTTATACCAAGAAAAATTTGGAAATTGGAATATTGTAGCAACCCTGAGTAAGGAACTGTTTAATGCGAATAATATGTTTCCCATTATTTTCACTTATTTTATTATTCAAATTTAGCGCCTTTTTCAGTTTGAAGCGATACATTTTCCCGGGAAATTTAAATAATGTAATTATAATTAATAAAGATAGAAAAGCAAGATTTTTTAAATATAATTCAGAATGCTTTTAAATAAAAAAAAAAGAATTTAAAAATAGCGGATCCAAAATGTGGGACATTTTCACTAAAAAACAATGGCATTTACAAAAAAGGAAATTATATAAAATGTAAAGTTCAAAATTTCAGAGATAAAACGGCCGACCATTTTAATGAAGAAAAATATGGAATATGTGAAAAAAATTTTTATCAAAGGTTTTCTTAATGGCTGATTACGAATTTTGTGATAAAAGTACCAAATTCGAAATGGCGGATCTGAAATGCCAGTCAAAAAAATTATTTTTTGTTCCGATGAAATTATTTCTTAAATTAACCATGTTAATAAATATATAAATAACTAATTTTATTATTACAAATATAATGCAGGATATATTAAAAATATTTTACAATGATTTTAATGATTTCCCAAATATTTTATTAAGATTAAAATAATTTCACAAATATTACGATATTTCTCAATATTATCAAAAATCATTCAAAAATATATCTAAAGATACCAGAAAGAATTTACAACCATTTCACCAAGATTTCAGGTAGATAAAAAATATTTCACAAAAGTTTCAATGATTTCCCAAAGATTTCCTAAAGATTTTAAAAATATCACAAATATAATCAAACATTTTTAAAATATTCCAAATATTAGGAAAATATTTCCAAAGATTTTAGAAATATTTTAAAAAGATATTGGATATAATTGAAAAATTTCGCAAATAATTCAATTGTTTCAGAAAATTTTTAATTAATTCACAAATAGTAACAAGTATTGAGCTAAGATTTCCAAAGATTTGACAAAGATCTGAATTATATCCCAAACATTAAACAAATTTTACAAATATTTAGAAAAGATTTCGCATACATTAAAAATATTTCACAATGATTTTTGTGATTTCTCAAAGATTTTATTAGGATTTAAATAATTTCACAAATATTACTAAATTTTTCGCAAATACTTCGCAAATATTTCGCAAATATTTCGCAAATATTTCTAAGGATATCAGAAGAAATTAACAAAGATTAAACAAATATTTTAGATGGACTTAAAAAATTCACAAATCTTTCAATGATTTCCCAATGGTTTTAATAATTTCACAAATATTACGAAATATTTAAATAATATTAAAAATAACTCAAAAATATATCTAAAGATATCAGAAAGAATTTATAACTATTTCACCAAGATTTCAGATAGATTAAAAATATTTCACAAATGTTTTAATGATTTCCCAAAGATTTCCTAGAGATTTCAAAAATTTTACAAATATAATCAAACACTTTTAAAATATTCCAAATATTAGGAAGAGGTATTTAAAGATGTTAGAAATATTTTAGAAGGATTTTAATGATTTGCTAAAGATTTTCACAAAGACTGTAATTATTTCAAAAAGATTTCTAGCATTCTGTTTATTAAATTATATTAGAATTATTTATTCATTAAATATTTTTAATATTTCGCAAAAATTTCCAAAGCTTTAAAAAATATTGCACAAGGATTTCACAAAGATTTCAATGATTTTACGACGACTTCAATTATTTCAAAGACTGCTCATCAATTTTAAGAATTTCATAAGTATTTTTAATATTTCGCATAGATTTGAATGATTTTCAAGAAAATTCAAATATTCAACAAAGATTTCAGATAGATTACAAATGAGGGGCCGGATCGTAGTCCCCTGGAGGCTTCAAAACAAATTTTTCATTTAAAATTTTTGAAGGATATATCTGGACGTAAAATTTTATTGTCCATCTTTTTTCCTCTAGACAAAAAGTTGTAACTTTTTTAGTTCAACTCGTGCTCAGTGCTTCAGTTTTTGAAATTTTCTGATAAAAATTTTAGGAAATGTGCTATAAGATTTCCTTCGATTGTCAATATGATAGGAATTCAAAACTGTTGTTTTCAAAAATTAATATTGATTTTTTTCGGTTGCTCGGCGCGAATCGAAAACTTGTAACTTCCAGCGTTTCGTTTAGCGAGGGAATTTCAAACAGGCAAATACTTCTCGCGACAACAATTCGGAGAAAGGTATAATGAAGTTTTTTGGATAGAGTTGAAGCGAAAAACGGATTAAAATCAATTTTTTCAAAAGTCAGTTTTTTGTTTTAATTTCGAAAACTAAAAAAGTTACAATTTTTTGTCTAGAGGAAAAAAGATTCATGATAAAATTTCACGTCAGACATATCCTTAAAAAATTTTAAATCCAAAAATTGTTTTAATGCTTCCAGGGGACTATGATTTCGCACGAGGAAATTCTATACGCCCTTATACGATCCGGCCCCTCAAATATTTCTAAGAGAGTTTAACGATTTCTCCAAGGTTGCAGTAATTTCACAAATATTCTAAAATATTTCAATAATATTTAAGTATTTTGCAATGATTTTCAAAGATTCCTGAAAGGTTTCACAAAGATTTCAATGATTTTCCAAAAAAATTTTAATCTTTCGCAAAGATTTCAGATAGATTTAAAAGAGTTCAAAAAACGTCAATTATTTCACAAAGATTTCAGGTAGATTTCAGAAAAAAAATGGTCGGATAAAATTAATCATTTACTAATGAAATGATGGAAATCTTGATGAAATTCTTAGAAAATAATTTAAATCTTTTAAATCTGTCTGACGTCATTGAAATATTTGTGAAATCTTTCTGCAATCTTAGAAATCGTTACGAAACATTTAAAATATTTTTTAAATGTTTGGTAATAGTTGTAAAATTATTGAAATCTTTCGGAAAATATTAAAATCTTTGTCAAATCTTTGTCAAATCTTTCTTATTTCTTTGGACATCTTTGCAAAGTATTTGTGAAATTATTGAAATCTTTATGAAATTCGGATCTTAATAATTCTGCAAGATATACTCTATAGCTGGCAATCAAAAATTTTGTAATACACATATATTATAGGGTCGTGCTATCTTAGCTAAAAAATATGTCAAAAATTAAGGCTAATTAAAAAAATTATACTACATGATTGAGTAGTTATATTAAAACTTATTTGACGATTCTGCCAACTGTTATATGAGTAGAAACATCAAAACGGAAGTAGATACCAATTAATTTAACCGAAACAATACATTGTGTTTAATTTGGAAAGATAATTTAACATTGGTCAAACAATCGTTTACAAGGTATTAGGTAAACCCCGGGAAAACCAATCCGACCATCATCATATTTTAAATTAAATTTTTTCTGATAAAATATTTACTCCTTCGCTCCGCTGGGAATTGAACCACAGAACCTCCAATTGCGGGTCGGATGCTCTTCCCCTAAGCTACAAGAGAGATCTAAAAAATAATCTTTTATCAGAAACACATGCATACGCAACACCTGGCAAAATAATGCTTCTATTTCTGGAAAAGTACCCTTCTTTCGATCTCTCTAGTAGCTTAAGGAAAAAGCATCCGCCCGCTAATCGAAAGATCTGCGGTTCGATTTCCAGTGGAGCAAAGGAGATCTTTTTCTTAAGGAAAAAAAATTAATTCAAAACAAGTTACATAATTTTGACCTTTATGTAATAATACTATTCCATACTCATTCCGCTTCTGAGTTTTATGAACCTTGGAACTGGTATCGAATTTGACAGGAAATCAGGCAAACGGTTTTCTGTTCTAATTCTTATTATAAAAACATTTTTCCCAACTTGTTCCCTGAAAAATGATATTTTATGTCTATATGCTCAAATCTTCTGTGACTTGTTGGATTGCTTGCTATACTTATACTACATTCATTATCTTTATAAATTATAATTGTTTCTGAAACTTGTATGGTAATACTGATTGCTAATGATTTTTATCATAATGCTTTTCTGACAACATCAAGATTGCCATGTGCTCAGACTCAATATATGAAGCGGCTTCTGATGCTTCCTTTCTGGTTGGATTCTCAGCGGAGCAAAGGAGAAGATCTTTTTTCAGAAAACAAATTTATTTTTAAAAATTCCTACTGTTTTTATTTAAATATCTGTTCAAAGTATTAGCTTTGAGCAGGACGCGTAAATAACATCATCCAGATTAAACATCCGATAAGACTTCGATAAGCGGCCTCGTATTTATATTTGGAATTCAAATGATAAAAAGACAATTTGCTTGAAAGCGATGTATTTTATATCTTTTAAATCTATCATACTTTTGGTTTAAACCGTACAAGATTACCTTTTACTGAATTATCGTCATACTTTGTTTTTTCTAATTTTATCGTACATATAACAGAAGTCTTTCAGCTCGCTAGACAAATATTCCGTTTCACCATCGATATAAAAATAAACGATTTTTAAATTTAAATGAGCCTCGCTTTTTGCAAATAATCTTTAAATACAGAAAGTACATCCAATTATCATGTAATTAAGATTGTCAATCGTTGGAGGAGTGATTGGGCCGCAAACAGAATGAAAAATAAATAACAGACGGTTCTCTCATCCTCCTTCCATTCTCATCGCTAGGTGTCGCATTGGTATTGTAAATTTCTATCCCTACATCCGGGCATCCTGACTAATCATCCGCCCCGGATTGATTAATCGCAACATATGATTTCATGAATTCAGCGAATGAACTTGTGGATAAAGGCCCATCGTGTAAACTTATAGACCTAACAGCATACGTATCGTTAACCTTGGTCTTTTCAATTACATAAGGGCCATGATATTTCGCTTTTTATTCACGGTCAGGCCCTTTGAGTTCGCTTAATCGCTACAAGATCGTCCTCTTTATACTGAGTCGGTGCACGGCATCTGAGATTGTACGAGTGACGATTCTCTGCTTGAACTTTAGCAATTTGCTCTTTAGCCTTTTCTGTTCAGCTCTTTTTTCCTGTGGAGTTCAAAATGTTCTCGATCATGCGCATTGTGAATAATATGATTTTGCATAACCTTGGGAACCATCAAAACGTCTCGGCCATTCTTTTAGACATAAATAAGTCCACTTCTCACACAAAAATTTTTGCAATGTTTCTCCTTTAAAATTTCGAAGCTTAGCCTCGTCTCGGTGTCCTTTTTCTGCGCTCTTTTAATGCGTGGGGTGACATCATCTATTTTGAAAGTCATCACACGATGTCGGCTCAAAGCAACGACATGCTTCATCTGAACTCCTGGTCGATGTTCCACCGTGTAGTCAAAATCTTCTAAAAGGGGGACCAATCTTGATACTCTGGCTACCAAGATCTTCTTGTGCATTGTTCGCTGAAGAGCTGCGCAATCTGTTATAATTTTAAACTTGACTCCCCACAGATAAATTTTAAATTTCTGGAGTCCTGAAACAATAGCTAAGATCTCTAGTTCGTAGCTTGTGTGATTACTGGATTAATAATTAATTACTGTAATTAGTTAATTAATTGCTGTAATTATTGTGTAATCAATTGTGTAATTACTGGAAGAGGATAACAATCTTTAACTATCACGCGATTTAATTTTCGATAATCGATGCATACTCGTGGAGTTCCGTTCTTTTTCTTTGTGACAACAACAGGACTAGCGTAGTCGAATGAACAAGGCTGAACTTTGTTTTCTTCGAGCCATTGCTCGTTTTGTTTTGTTTAAAATCTCAGTTTCAGCTGGCAAAAAACGACATAGCCTTTGATAAACAGGTTTTTCATCTTTAGGAATAATTTTTAATTCAACATTCAATCAACATCCAATGAAGGTTTATTGACAAGGTTAAGAGATAGAAATACATTATGCGTTAATTTAGTTAATTTTACCCCATCAGGTCCGCTTTCAAGTTTCTCTTAGTGAACTACATCGTGGCCAATAATTAAATCATAATCTATCACATCATCAGGAACTACATAGATAGTAGTAGGGAAATGATCATTGTCAATGTTTATAACCGTCTAAAAACCGAAAGTCTCTGTTCCTTGCTAACCAATGCCAATAACGCTATAATTTTGTCGTCTATAATCAGTCGTGAAATTAAACTAAGGATAAATTCAAACACGAATTAAACAAACTTTTGCCACGGTATCTACAAGAGAATCTACTTCAGTATCATTTATCTCGACATATTTTTCATGTCTATTATACGGCTTTATTGTACAGGTATTAACTGATTTTTTTGACTTACCATCGGTCAACTTGCATTCTTTAGACTCATGTCCAAACTCGCTACAACGGAAAGATCTCTTACAGCGATCTTTAAATGGACAGTCTTTAGAGTCGTTACCTTTGCCACCGCATTTGTAGCACCGTTGTACCTTGCTTTTTGCTTCTTTCTTCGCTTCTGGTTGCTCTTTCTTCGCTTCTGGTTGATTTTTCTTGCCATATTTCTCTTAAGTGGCAATCTTCTCTTGCTTTCTTTTTCTGATCTCCTCGTAGGCTTTCATCTTCTTTTTAAATTCTTTTAGAGTATTTGCTCCAAACAGAACAGCTTTGTTTACTATTTCATCATTTATTCCATCTATCACATACTGGATAAGAGCTTTAGCTTCAATTTTACTTATAGCAGCCAACTCCTTCATAATTAGAAAATACTCCTGTGCACTCTTCTCCTTCTTCATTTTCCGCTTCGATAACATCACATACAGTTAGGCACTGTTGATTTTAGAAGAAAACTCTTCTTGAAGAGCAGAATTGAGTTTCTTCCACGCTGTCAAATTGTTTACAATTTTAATGAACAATTTTGCCACTCCTTTAAGTGACTTCTTCGCAAAAATCAGCATGCTCAAATCGTCCCATTGGTACAAAGTAGCCATATCCTCGAAATCGGAAATCCATCTTTCGACAGGATAAGAGTCATTATCCTCGAAGAGTCGAATCGAATCCTTGACATCCTTGTAGTGGATAGCAAATCGAGGAGCTTGTTATCCTGTCGTTCTGTTATTATTGGAGACCGAGCTCACGTGACTTCCAACGCGACGTCGTCACCATCGTTATCGGCTAAATTCGCACCGTCTCCGCCCCCCTTTTCGTTACGGTCTTCCGCGTTATCACCTGCTTCAAGGATATTAAGGTCCATTAGCCCGTTGCAGATTCGAGCAATTAATTCTTATTTGGTTCCGTAGTAGTCCAATCCTAAAAGGTTGCAGATAGATGTCAAACCTCTTTCGGCTATAGACTCATTTGCGAAAGCTATCTTAGCTGTGTGTTGATCAGATCCATCGGCGAACTCAAAACCCGTGAAAGTGCGTAAACTTTGACCATTTCCAAGATCTCCATCTTCTTGGAAAATAAATCTATGTAAGGGACGAATTTCCACTTTTTATGCAGTTTGTATCTTATCTCGAATCGCTGGAATGTGTCCAAAATTCTCGATCTTAAACTGATTGAATTAAAATTCACCCTATATTATTTCCTTTAAAGGCAATAGTCCAAATAATTCTGAATGTTTTGTTTATATGATCGTGATGGAGATCAAGCAGTGAGCTACACCCATATCAGCACGTTGTTACTCGAAACATTGCAGCTCAGACCAGAACACCACACAAAGAAACATTATTAACATTATAAATGAATATTGCTGCAACGTTCAAGAAACATTTAAATGTTCGACACAGAAAATAATGGGCAGGAATATTTCTATAGCATTTCAAAAGAATATTGAAATTGCGCTCGCTTTATGTGTGTTAAAAGTGTCCGCAAAATCTTGCTCAAATGTTAGCGCACAATGTTGCTGAAACATTGGCTAAGATATTGATGGAATATACCCATGATTCTTTCTAAATTTATTTTTTGGTTTTTGTTCGATTCAGACGAAAATTATTCTTCTGAACTAGTGTACTTTTAAGAAAAGCAAATTTTCCGAGAAATATTATGTCCAACGTCTATTGTGATTCAGGATTACATGAGCCACATATTTTAAATTTTGGCACTCTTCTTTTTTAACCCTATAAATATTATGCAGAAACTAAAGATTGTATTTGACAAACGGAGGATAAATTGATTAACTTTCTTGCTTGCCTGCATGCAAATTCTCATTCTGCTCAAGGCAATATCGTTGATCCAGGAATCAGATTTACTGTCGTTAGAAACTTGTGCAATGTAGAAATCGAAATTTGTTTAAAGAATATTTTCTTAATTGTAAACAAGTTATAAACCGATTAAAACACGTATCATCTTTTCACTATCATGTGCATAATTCTACGCACTGTTTCTCAATGGAATATTTTCTTAGTTTCGGAAATCATCTTTAGTGACAAATATTCCTGTTTACTATTCATTTTATGGTTTATTGTTGTTTATTTATAATTTAATATCAAAAAATGTAATTTTAAGTTAAAAAAGCGTCAAACGATATTCATATGTTTCCATCTCATGTTAACAACTTCAAATGCTCATTATAAAGTTGAATTACGAAGCGGGATTATACAATTTTTGATAGCCGATAAAAATTTTGCAGGAATATGGACTTGGAAGTGAAAAATTGATGATGCAAAAAATACCAGAAAAATTTGCCTATCTTAGAAGTATAGAAGTTCAGAAGAATTATTTCTGCATAGAATTACATAGAATTACAAATAAATATAAATTCGTGAATGTATCTTACTTGATTTAAAATAAGTTCTAATATAATAGTTAAACAAAACAAATTTTCAAAAATATACTTTGAAAACATTTTATAGAGACACTTCATCTATATTTCAGCCAATGTTCTAGCAACATTGTGCGGCAAAATCTTAGCAACATTTCGTTGATACTTTTCAGACACATATAGCAAGCGCAATTCAATATTCTTTTGAATTATTGGAAAAATATTTTGGACCAATATTGCCTGGGTTGGACATTTTAATCTTTCTTGACTATTGCTGAAGTATTCGTTTGGAATATTTCTCATTTTTCAGTTAAATAATCTAGAAATAATTCTGAAGCATTGCGTGTTATGGGGGTAGTTAAAAAAATTTAATTTTCCGATGTACCCCCATCGACGCCATAATTAATCATTGTTACATTGTGCATTGTATACTCGAATATATAATTACCCTGTTTAAAATTGACCATATAGTCAACACCAATTAAATTGCCCAAAGGCTTACATTTTGTTATGATCTGACCACTTTCGTTAATTTCAACTCCATGTTTATTAAATATTGTTTAACGAATCTGTATTAACATCAGAGAATAACAGAAATTCTCAACGTCTTTTCTGACTAAATGGAGCTATGAATTAAAAATCTTGTTAATTAAATTCTTTCTGCAAAAAAAATCTTCTCCTTTGCTGCGCTGGGAATCGAACCACGGAATTTCTGATTTCCAGCCGGGTGCTTTTCCGTTAAGCTACTAAAGTGATCGAAAGAAGAATCGCTTTTCAGAAATATAAACATTTCGGAAAAAGACGTATGAAAAGACGTTTTGAATTTCTGTTATTTTCAGATTATAAAACAGATTCCTTGACAAATTTCAAGAGTGAACTTCCGAAAAGGTTGTATGGTAGACTTTTTTCGGGGTTCCGTATACTTATGCATTTTGACGCGCTGATTACCATTTTTTTATAGGAATGACAGTTTTCCAGAAAATCAGTGGTAAATCGATTTTCATAAAAAAAACATAACAATCGTGGGGTTTTGGGTTTATCTCAGCTAATATGCAAAATTCAAAAAAAATGTTTAAAATAAAAGTTGTAGATCTTATCGAAATACATATTTTTTATTACAAGTATTTTTTTATAGGAATGATAGTTTCCCAGAAAATCAGTGGCAAATCGGTTTTCATATTATAAAAAATGCATAAAATAGACAAACGCTCACAACCATTAGTTTCTGGGAAATTATCATTCGTAGCAAAAAAAAAAACATTTTTAACAAAAAATGTGTACTTCTATGTGATCTACAACTTTTATTAAAAAGATTTTTTGAAATTTTGCATATTAGCTAAGATAAACGCAAAAAACCATGATTTTTATGGTTTTTCCATGATTTCATCATGAAAATCAAATTTTCACTACCATATTCGTAATCAGCGTGTCAAAATACATAAGCTGGTGAAATTAAGTTTACCTTTTTTGTCGAAGTTATAAATGCTCCATCCCTTGCTATAAGAAACCGTCTGAACTCGGGAAGATGGTTCTCTGCAATTTCCCAATCCCCTGGCAAAACGTCCAAAAATGAAACTTTGGCAGTGAATGAATTTTCGTGAGAGAATTGAAGGTGGCTGCAGCCTATCAAAATTTCTCTCTGTTGAATAAAATCCCAAAAATATACCTGTGTAATATTTGTCACCAGCTCCAACCTATGTAGAAATTCCGATCGGGGTTTAATATGGGCCTGGATAGATTTCCCTATTTCTAATCAGGCGCTGATCAGGAAAAATGAGAGGGCCTGACTAGCTCTGTAACGCTGTTTTAGCCACGTTCTATCTAGAACTTCTAAGCAGGCCCTAACGAGAATGCCCTTTTATCGCCTGATGATTGGTAGGGCCCCGTCTAGACCCCTTCTATTACTTAATGAATATTTAATTGAGTTAAATATTTAATTGATATGACAATATCTATATTTCGCTTTTTCCCGTTGTAAACTACTTTTTACAATGACAGGAAATTAAATTTTTCTGAACATTTACAGTTATTCATGAAGATGGAATTTAAAAAAAAAACAGGATAGAGATAGATTTGCTATACCTATACGAGGCACAAAATTCTTTACTAGAACCTGACAGGGCACTGATCAGTTTTTGCTAGACTAGATATTGTAATAGGGTCGACAGTCTTTTTTTAGACTATAGATATTCTGATAGGGGCCCTAGCTAGTTTTTTCTGGACTAGATATTCTGATAGGTCCCCATCGGAATCCAACTTCAAATAGGGAAAGATGAGGAAATTTTTGCACGGGAAATTGAATGATTTGCATGCGCATAGCTTTTCCGCGCAATGTTCAAAAATTCGGAGAAAAATCAAGCTAGTTCAGTGGAGCATAGGCTACTGAAATTTCATGGATTTCACATTATGCTTTAATTTAGAACTCAGCAAGAAAATCTCAAAGTCGTGTCACCGCTTTTTCGATTCAAATGTCCGCTCCAAGGTCTGTACTTGTAGAAAGTGCGGGCAACTACCCACATCAAAAACCATTCGATTTTTTGTTAGATTTTTGTGACCAGTAGACGCCATATAAAGAAAAAAGATGTACTTCTCAAATTATCGAAGTGGCACACATTCAAATATCGACAATTTTGAATTTGGCAAAAAAATATCCACTCCATCATCCAACTTTACCCTAAAAAATACTTGAAGGACACTTTTCAATGCTCACGGAAATTAAGCAGTATATTAAGACGAAAAATTTTACCACGAATAAAGTTAATATCGCAGTGCGCGAAAAAGTTATATACAATTTAAGGCTAAAATGTCCACTTCTTAATTTGAACGAAAATGTCCACTCCAGCGCTAGCAGCTGTGAAAATCGCGATTAAATTTTTTGCTGATTTTGCTGTATTTCGGTGGCCAAGAAACGTGCCTCAAAAATCATGTGCATTTCGTCAAAATCAAAGTAAAAATATGTATATGAATGGATTTTCATAAAAAATTACAAGTCAACAAAAAAATTTTGTTCTACAAAAAGTTCTATTTTATTAAAAGGAATAAATTTCGTCCGAAAATTTTTTCCAAAAAATCAGAATTTTTTGAAATATTACAAAAAATAGTAAAATAATGGAAAAAGATTACTTATTTCTATCGAATTACTTGTCTGAAAATATTTTGTTTACAAGAAGGTATTTTTTCATTTAAAAGGCCTAAAGTTTTTCGCAAACTTATATCATTTTAGTCATAATTAAAAATTAAAGATTAATTTTATATCAAATTTTTGGCTAATAAATCTGTCATTAATATGAGTTGACCCTATTCTAAGAAATTGAATTAGAGAAGAGTTCAAGAGTATATTTCCGATTTTTCTTGAAAGTATTAAATTAAAAATAGAAGCTTAATAATATAAAAATATGTTTGATACAATTTTTAACCAACTTTGAGATCTTGCTAAAACGTCTTAATTTTCCAAATATTGACACACAATTTTTTTCCTTACATTGAAACGAAAGATAAGAAATTTGTGCGTCTAATAAGTTCAAACTGAAGACAAAATGATAATTTTATAAAAAAATATTGCAAAGAAACATCAATTTTCGATGTTTTCAACAAATTAGAATAACTCTGGAAACAGTTAACATTTTTTTTTTAAGTTCTGGACCTGTTTATAAATTAATTTTCCACGTGATTTAAAAAGGATTAAAAATGAAGGCATTTAATATAATTATAACTAAGCTTTATTAAAATATGATAAGCAATGATTTTCAAAAAAATTCTAGTTACTGATTTTCGAAAATTTACGATATTTTTTTGCTCCACGTTTGAACTTAGGGCACAATCTAAAACATTTTTTCAATATCTTTACAATTTCTAAGGATATTATGGAAACTCACTTTTAAAATGAGTACAAGAACTTAAAAAAATTTCCATTCTTTCCAGAGTTCTTCCCCTTTTTTTAATAACATCGAAATCTAATTTTTTTAAATCTTTATATAAAATTGAAATTTTTCTTTCAACTTGGCCTTATTTAAAGTTAAATTTAATTACTTTCGCAGTATTATAAGAAAATGATTCTTATGCTAATATTATACTATTAAACAAAATAATCGAAGTTTTTAATTTGTACCAGGGGACAAATTATTATTATTATTATTATTATTATTTATTTATTTATTATTTATTATTATTTATTATTTATTATTTATTATTTATTATTTATTTATTATTATTATATTGGCCCACCATCCATCCCACAGGTACTCATGACCTGGTACTTCGCTACTAAACACGG
>JAAAKG020137245.1:0-12956 GCA_010014905.2 Druon quercuslanigerum
ATATCATATCGTGTATACCGACTCTAACTATGTGTAACTAATCTGACAAAATTAAGGTGTAACGAAACTATAAATAAATCTTGTTCGTTCTATAGTTAAATTTTTTATTACATAAATTGTTCAGTAATTAAATAATAACACCCTTTTACTAATTGGACTGAAAAAGCATTTCCCACCTGGGCAAGACAAGGTTTCCTAGTTGGGACCTAACTGGAACTTGGGCAATTTGGCTGGGACCCAGCCTGGCCCTAATCGACTTTTCCTTACTTTTGAAATTTTTTTAACTGCTTACGGCAATTTTTCAACGAAACATTTTTTTCAGAAAAAAATTTGATTCCTACGGTAAACTGTAAATGTTTTAGAAAATGTTACATTTTCTACAAATACATATTTCAACAAAAATAGTTGAACTTTTAGTGAAACAAATTAATTTTCAACCGAAAGCAAAAATTGAAAATGTCATGTAATTACATGATTTTCCAACTAAAATAATGAATTATTATCTACCAAAATAAAATAAATAGTTTTTAATAAAGGAGCTATATTTAAACCAAGCAGTTAATTGTTCACCTAAAAAGTTTAATTTTCAACCAAGAAGAATTATTCTCTATCAAAGAGACGAATTCTCAACAAAAAATAAGGTTTTAACAAAGGAGTTCAGATTTCAGAATTTTAAATTAGATTAAAATTAAATTCAGAATCCTATTTAACGTCCAATAATAAAGTTAATGTATTAAAATTCTGAAAATAAAATCAAGAATATTTATTAAAAAACAGTTTTTTTCATCAACAACGTTTTTTTTATTTTTAATATAAAACAGTTTAAATCAAACAAAAATACGAATTGTCAATCAAGAAGGATAATCTTCTACCAGAAAAGATAATTATTTAACTAAATTATCATTTTTTCAACTAAAAACATCAATGTTTAATCGAACACGGAAAGATGACTAATATTCAAATAAAAAAAAAAGAAGATTTTTCAATCAAATAGTTGAATTTTTTAAAAACAGAATGCATGAGTTTCTAAACGAATAGTTTTATTTTAACTAAAAAAACGAAATTTCCAAACAAAAGGAAACAGTCCAAATTTAATTTTAAAAATTAATTACATCTTGAAAGGAAAAATTTTTTAACAACATATTGAAATTTTTAACCAGAACTATAAATTTCAACCAACAAGATTAATCTTCAGTCCGAAAATTGAATTTATCCAAAAAGAAACGAATTTTTAACGAAGTAGTTAAATTGTCAACCAAAAAGAAAAAAATTGAAATCTAAAAGTCGAATTTTCAACAAAAAAAGGCAAATCTTCGACAAAGAAATTGACTTGACAACCCGCGAAAATGATTTTTTTTTATATAAAATAGGTTAATTTTGAACCAAATAATTGGATTTGCAATCATGGAAATGAATTTTAAACTAAAATGAGGAATATTTATGTATATTCAGTGTAATTGGATTATTCCTTTTACTGTGAAATTTTTCTTCGACCGCTCTTTAAATAACGTGTTTATTCTCCAAGAATAAAAATTAATTTGATCATACGGTCATAATATAATAAAACAAGAGATTCTGATGTTCAACGAATTATTCCGTATTTGTCAAAAAAAATGTTTTTACGTTTCGACGTTATTGCAGGTCTTCTTCAGTGTTCGTTATCACCTGAGTCAAAAATGTTAAAATTACTATAAAATTGTTTTTTGAACATTTAAAAAATATATATATCAATGATGATTTTTCAATTACCTGTATTAAGTGTCCCAAATTTTTGGTGTTCCTAACTAAGTTATTTATTTCATAATTTAAACATTTTTTTTAAATGGGCATTTCAACTTAATAATTCAATTTAATGATTGATAATTTTAATTATGTAAATTACATTTACTAGTTTGATGTTGAATATGTACTGGAATTAGGGATTCCCTTCTACATCTAATTAAGAATGTGCGTTGCTCCTTTAAATTAACTAATGTTCTTTTAGTGCGTATCCAATTTCCAATTAGTTTCCTCGGAGCATCTCCATACCTCTCCCAGATGTAGTTTAAATATCCCATGATTTCACACAACTTTGCTGATCATATACTATATATATATATGATATATATGCTGATATATATATATATATATATATATATATATATATATATATATATATTCCTTTACTGTGAGATTTTTCTTCGATCGCTCTTTAAATAACGTCGTTATGCTTCATAAATAAGAATTAATTTGGTCATACGGTCATAATAATATAAAACAAGAGATGTTGAATGAATCAATCAACGAATCTTGTTTTATTATCTTATGACCGTATGACCAAATTAATTTTTATTCGTGAACAATACCCACGTTATTAATGAGGAATATTTATCAAGAATAGTTACATTTTTAGTTGAAATATTTAAATTAAAAAAGAGAAAACAAAACAAAAAATTTGAAGTAGATATTAATTTTTTTGACGTATTTTTTATAGATTAATAAGAATGTTTAAGCGAATATCAAATTTCGATGTGGAATAAAAATTTAAGTTTCCCTTCATTGGGCTATAAACCTCTGCTGGCTCTAAAAATTATTTCATGTCTACCTTCAAAAAGTATTCCTTTAGATTTACGTTATTAAAGTATTCGTCGAAACCTATAGATTTTTTCGTAAGAAAAAAATGTCGCAAATTTCTTCTCACGCCTCACTTTTCAAATTTTAAAGTGCTTCACTTGGATTTGTCACAGAAACTGAAACTCGACAGTTGCTACTCATGGAACGTCATTATAGGTAATTTACTGTTGAGAATCGGATCATTCTGAAGGGTCGAATTAAGTAAATTGCATTTGCTGTAATTCCTTCAAAAACTACAGATACCGTTTTCTCTCAATAATAATATTACAAACCGTAAAAAATATTAGCGGAAAATATGAAGAAATGGTACAAGCTTTCATAAATTTTGAATCACGAATAAGGGTCCTCGAAACAAAAATATGAGTCACGAGTGCACATGAGTTCGTCTCGAATTATATTACACACACGAATTCCATTTGTCACCTTAAGCCAGACGGCATATTTCCTAGCAGCGGAGACAAATTTCACGGAGTCTGGATTTTTCTATCGAGTTTTAGAAATGAATCAATTGTATTTTTCTCTCGAGCAGGTTCTCTTTATGATTGCAGTTCAATATAAATTTATGTGCAAAATAAATTACGAATTTTCTTCTAAAACAATATTAACGGTATTTAATATTATACATTGTAAAAATAGATATAAGAAAGAATTGAAGAGATGAATAATGTAGGAACGGGGATCCCGATTCACCAATAGCTTGGTAATCCACTTACCAGAAGTCGATACGGCTCGCACAGAACTCTCCAAACAGATATAGGTATATTGTGTTAAACCACTACAGCAAATTGTCCCGACATCCTATCACTTCTATCTCGCGCTTTGATTAACATATTGCTTTCCATGTGCGCAGGATCTTACAAATTCCGCCCAAAGAAAATTGTATTTAACTAAAAAAAAGGATTATGACCATCAACCTCGATAATTAAGAGGGACATACGAGGTCTCCCGGAAAGTATCCGACATTGTGCTCTAACTTTTATACTCAGTTATGCTATTGTCAAAAACAGGAATTTAATATTTAGGGATGACTTTTTCATAAATTTCAGAATTTTGAAATATTTCTTCTTTCATAACTGATACATGGATCCGAACTCACTAACAGTTTGTGTACTAAATCAGTGTTAGTAGCAACACGAGAAAACTTGCGTGAATTGAACTCTCGAATATTCCTGTAGTCTTTATTCCGAGCTTCACCTGCTTCTTCGGAAAACTGTCCAATTGGTAATGGACAATGTTTTATAACATCAGCTCCATGCAATAATATCTTATTGACAGTTACAGGCATGTAGTACCAAGGGTATAAACGTACGTACAGTTTTGCGGTTTAAATAGTATATTTCAAATGTTTCCAAATCAGTTGGCTCTGTACTT
The DNA here is from genome assembly GCA_010014905.2 of Druon quercuslanigerum. NCBI lineage: Eukaryota > Metazoa > Arthropoda > Insecta > Hymenoptera > Cynipidae > Druon > Druon quercuslanigerum. The sequence continues at coordinate 3,985 of JAAAKG020137245.1, forward strand.
GTTAATTTATGCAGAATGTTCGCAAATCCTTCCACTAACTCCAAGTCTATCCCTGTAATTTCTGCTGTTATTTCAGGGTCTGCAAAAAACCTTCTTGCGGTATTCCCGTCATTGGATGTGCCTGAGCTTTGTTTTACTGCATCTATTACCAATCCTGTCTTCTGATGAAATTTTTTGCAAATTCGAATCTTCGCCTTCTTTTGCAAATCTTCATATACATCCGTATCTACTCGTCATTTCTTTAAATCGACTCGATAGGCTATATGTAAAAGATTTTCCATAAAGTGATCCTAGCATGTAGTGTTGACAATTCATAATCATATGACTTGATATTAATAAATTTGCCTTTGACTCTATCTAAGTTATTCATCTCTTTAGGTTTAGCTTGACAAATGTAGCAAGTTATAGATAATAAAGTTCCAGAAGGAGCCTGGCAAACTTTTTGGTCGATCATCATCAGCACCATATCAGGCTTTATCACAGAAGTACTGGAATCGTTCTTTATTATTGTCGGCTTCATTTTATCGATTTCATTTTGAAGTGATGATATTGCTGAATTGGTTTTTCTCGGGGTTTCTTTTGCGAATTAACATAGTATTGGCCTGCAATATGATGTTGACGATGGATTAGGATTTTGCCATACCACAGAATTTACCAAATTCTCTAAGTGAAGTCGCAGTCGTACCATTGAAACCGTGAAGATACTATTATCCACCATATCTGGATCATGTTTCTTTTGCTTGTACGTACTTTGGCTTGAAGAAACATCACAACCGTATTTCACAATTAACTTCAAGTTATAAGATTTCTGTATATCCGTAAATAAAAGAAATATCACGATTTTTAAAAATCCGAGATATTGTATGATCCAATGAAGATTTTCAACCGGCTTTAAAACCCTTTCCGTTACCTTAATCGAATCTGGATAACATAATTCTTTAGATTTTGCCAAATTGTCGTATGAAGGATAAATATCGGCATTTCTCTTTTTTGCCTGCATATGGATCATGGGATACTGATTTTTAGACAAATCAGCATCCTCTATTTACGCCAAAGCTTCTTCTGATGTGTAAGGAATTGGGAAATCATTCATATTTACATTTTCATCGAAAGGTAAAATTGAATTAATGAATTATGATACTTTCTTTCTATCACATAGATTTAGCGAGCGTAAAAAAGCCTCTCTTATTTCGAGTTCATTATATTTTTCACGTATATCCAATTATTTCCTTCGTTTTGTTGAAGTAGAACATTCTGCAAAGTCACCTGAGTTAGGCCTTCCGCATTTGAAAATACTTTCAGGTAGAAATTCCACGATAAAATATGTGTTCAACCAACCTGAAAACTTGTTGTTGAAGCAAGCTTTAATAAATACTAAACTCCGCCGTTTCCTTTTAAAATGAGGGATAAAATCATGATTTAATTTGTTTTTAACCTTTTCCAGTTGTTTATCGCTTAAATTAAATTCTCTTTTTAAATTCTGCGCCAAATCTTCCACTCCTCCATTGGAATTAGAAAACAAAAAATCAGATAGGGTCTTTTTGAGAACTTTCAATGCATCCATTTTGTCTTAATGGAACACCATTTATTGGAAAAATATTAAAGCCAACAAATTTGTTTACAATTGCCTGAAATTATTTAGTACTTAGATCTATTATTAACACAAAGTTCTAGACTTAGAAAGCGAAACAAATAAAGAAAACCAATATAATGTATTGCAGAAAAATATACAACTGTGAAAAGAAAACTCTTAGTACAATGCACGTATTTCTGATCAATTTGGTACCAATCAGAAATAACCTATAAATATTAAAAAAGTTAATTACTGAAGAGGAGTGATGTGTCAATGGCCACGGCCCTGACGAAAATTTACAATCTTCGCAGAGAAATACTCTGATCCCAGAGCGCGCATTAAGTGCATTAGAATGGAAGCAATATCAGTGAAACATCAACGCTACTGTTTTTTTCTTTTAGAAATGAGTTCTTAAGCGATTACGTGACGCATTAAGAAGAAAACAAAATCGCAGCTTATTCAGAAATTTCTGGTGAAACGCGGCCTTACATAACTTCGGAAGCCCTCATAAATTTTGGACCCGGCTCTCTGCACTCTCTGGAAGTAGGATAACGATTTTTAATCGTATAGAAATAAAATAAAATGCAAAAAGTAGCTGTTAGCTATAAGGAGTACTTTGAAGGGGGTATCAATGACACGGGCCAAAATTATCTCTTACTTCTGCTGTCCAACGGAAAAACCTTGTAAGTGACTTTTGCCATAGAGGTTAGTTCCTCATGCGCTTGTATAGGAAAATAGTCTCTATGGCAAAAGTCACTCACTAAGTTTTTCTGTTGGACAATATACTTCTCGTACACCACATGGTCGTACACTTTCTGGAGAGACATCGTAAATTGTTGTCAAACATTTCTGCACCATAAGCTTTTCAAGTCAAAATTTAAAAATTCGCTACAGCGCCAATATAATATTAACTGATTTAGTCCTTCCTTGAACTGCTGGCCCACGCCGCTCCTCAGCGCACAGGCAGTGTCAAGCATGCGTCGCCAACAGTTTTAATGCAGACTGTTTACGTTTCCAGAGACTGATTTAGTCGCAAGGCCAGTGCAAGGAAACCACCGAATCTGCTCTTATATTGGCGCTCGTGTGTTGGTTTCTTTTACTCTTTTAATGAAATTTATTTCTAAATATTTCTAAAGATTATTAACAAACGAAAAAATTTTAATTTTAAGTTGTTTTTTAATAGCGAGAAATAATTATGTTTTTAACCTTTTGCTATCACAGTAAGTTAGAATATCGTGATTTACGAAGGTGTTTTCGGTAACTATGACAAAAAGTTACCAATTTCGACAATAGGATTCTTGGGAAAATTTGTCAAAAGCTTAGGTTTTATTTAAAGAATTAATTTAAAGCATAAAAGTTTCAAAATATGTTGAAGAGTCTGGAAGATTTTCCGACTTTTTTATATAAGTTTGCAGGATTTAAATTTTTGTAGAAAACTGAATTAATTCAAAAAATATTTTAGAAGGTTTACAGGTTCTGCAAAGATTCAGAATCAGTTTGAATCTTGAGAAAATTTTAAAATATTTTAAAGCAGCTGCAGATTTTTGTAAATATGGAAAAAAAATACTTTTTGAGAATTTTTGAACGGTTTTAAGAGAATCAAACAAAAATTCCTAAGATCCTTATGAAAATTTAAAATCATTTTTTATTTTGAAACTTGAATTTTTTAACAAAACTAAGAAAAATTTCAAAAATTTCAAAATGATTTCCTCCAATTTGGAATAAATAGGTAGAAGATCTTAAAGAAAATATTTAAATTTTCTTAGATTTTGAAATTTGATAAATATTTGAATAAGCTTAAGAGAAAATTGGAAGTTATCTAAAGATTCAAAAAAGATTGTAAAAAAAAAATCCGAAAAATTTCACGAGAATTTTTTTCATCGCTGAGAATTTTTTTTTTAATTCACGAAAAAAGATCCTTTAAAGATATTTTAAAGAATTAAAACCTGTTGCAAACATTTTGTATATCAGGAAAAATCTAAATAATTTTGTAAGCTATTTAAACGATTTGGAAGTTTCCAAAATCTTTATTGATTAGAATTTTTTTGGTCGAGAATTCAACTGCTTTGTTGAAAATTTGTACTTTTTGGTTTATTAAAATTTTTTATGTTTTTTTTTGTTGGATGAAGATTGATAATTTTGGGTAAAAACTTTTTTTTATTAAACTATTTCGTCTCTTGTATATAAATGTACTATTATGTATGGCGCGATTATGTAACTTTTAAAGTCAAAGCTAATTTTTAACAGATCACCCGCTTAGTGGTCCGATACAACCCGTTAGTAGTGTCCAGAAACTTCAGTCTGAAACTAGCATAATCAAGAAAATTGTTTTTGGCAATGAAAAGAGAGTAAGAACAGGAGATAAAAACTGGTGGAGCTAAAGAAGTAGATAGAGGGAGAAACAGGTATTTCAGCTCGAGATCCTACAGAGTTTATATACGTTTTTATACGTTTGCGGTTTCACACCATGATTTCGCGTAGCCCTAAAACTGGTCAACGTTTCAGAGATTTACAGTAACCAATCATAGAGCTAATTTTATGCGTCTCGGAGAAATATTATTTACAGTTAATTTGCTCGCTAACAGTTGATGGTGCTGAAGAGCAGATAAAGGTGAACTGCCAGGTGGACTAGTAAAATATTAGGAGTGTGCCAAAAAAATAACCTGACAATCCGCATTTAATCCACCAATTCGCATCTAACCCTCGAACCCGTCTTGTGATACAATTTCAGAAATTTAATAAATTTCCGAAAATTTTCAAAATTTTTAGTTTTAGTTCGGTTAATCTTACATTTCCGTAGAATTTGAGGTTTCTAAGTTGATTGTGAATTTATTGCGCATTTGCGGGTTTTGCAGGTTGAAAGCCTGTTGGCGGATTGAACGCAGACTGGCGGGTTAAATGCGGGGTGTTGGGTTAATTGCGGGATGTCGGGGTGAATGCACGTTGGCGGGCTGAATGAAGGTTATCGGGTTGATTGCGGGTCATGGGGCTGACCTGCAAACCTGACGCGACCCACACCAATGACGGGAATTAAAAATAATTGCAATAATTCTTGTGAACACTGAAATGTCACGCTTAACCTTTGCATCTTTACCTGCAATGAACTACCTTTGATCTCTGACCTTTCATTCTTCACTTTTTACCGATTAGGTTGGTCCTCAACCATTTATCCTCACCTCCTATCACTAAAGAATTAAATTTTAGCTGTGACCTTTGACCTCTGACCTTTTACACATTACTCGAAATTCCTGAACTTTCAACTTGCGATACTCCTGGCCTGTGATCCTTCAGTCTGGATTAAAGTTACTCATTTCTGACTATTGATCTTTGTCCTTTCACTCTTGACCTCTGAGCAGGGTTACAACAGGTTAGATAATTACAGAAATTCAGGTAAAGTCAGGAATTGCTAGTAAAATCCTGAGAGAGGCAGGGATTTTTGGATCAAATAAACTGTAAATTAATTTGTATTATTTTGTAGAAAATTCAACAATTTTGTTAAAACGTAATTCTTTTGGGTTGACAATTCAAATTTTTTGTTGAAAAATACACTACTATTTCGGTAGGAAGTGCATTTTCTTTGCGAAAAAATTATAACGATTTTGTAGAAAATAATTTTTGGTTTTATTTGACATTTTTCGTCGAAAATTCATACATTTTCCTTGAAGATTGTTCATTTGGTGATAATTTATCGTTTTAATTCAAACCTCTTTTATTTAAAAAATTAAAATATTTTATTAAAATATACTTTTTTATGTGAAAAATTCAAAATTTTCGGAAAATATTCTTCTTCTTGGTGACTAATTTCTCTCTTTGGTGGTATATTAATTTCTTTGGGTGAAAATTCCTTTAGAAATGTAATATTTTGTTAAAAATTCATGTCTTTTATTAAAAAGAATACTCTTCTGTAAAAAATTAACTTTCTTCGTAGAAAGTTGGCCTTTATCGATAAAAAGTCATTTATTCAGTTCAAAATTAGTATTTTTTAAAATGAAAATATAATTTTCGTAACTAAAAATTTACCAGTTTCATTTTCTGTCGCAAATTGATCTTTAATGATAGATATTTAACCTTCTTGGTTAAAAATTCATCTTTGCAGTTGAAAATTATTTAGGTTAACATGTTTACCAAGAGAACACAAATGGCCGGGTTAAAAATGCAAAGGCGAAGAATAAAGAGACAGAACAATGGATGAAATGGTGATTAGAGTAAACACTGTATACACAGGGTCGACACGCTGGGGCTCTTATGGGCATATATGCCGGGTTGCGTACTTTTTGGTAAGCCCGAGCGTGTCCACCCTGTACCAGGGGTGTTAATTGAAGTTTGCCAGTTTTTTCCATAAAAAAACACATAACCCTCAAGGGAATCTCAAAAAAATTGTATTCAAAGTATTGACCATTGGATTCTCCACATTTTGCCCATCTTTCAGGCAAATCATGGATACCATTCCAAAAAAACTTTTTCTCTTCGAGGCAGACCATTCGACGAGCCATTTTTCGACTTCTTCAAAATTGGCGAAGCGCTGTTCTGCGAGTGAGTGTCCCATCGATTCGAAAAGGTTATAGTCGGACGTGGCGAGGTCTGGAGAGTACGGCGGGTGCGATAATATTTCCCAATTCAATGCTTTTAATGTGTTCTTCACCACTTTAGCGGTATGAGACGGTGCGTTGTCATGTTGTACGATAACTTTGCCATGTCTTCGGGCCCATTCTGGCCTTTTTTCGATCAACGCATGATTCAAATTGACAATTTGTTGTCGGTAGCGATCCGTATTCACCGTCTCACCAGTTTTTAATAACTCAAAGTACATCAGACCACACTGGTTTTTTCCACTTCGGGTTCTCGAAATAAATCCATTTTTCACCCCCCTCCCCCCCCTGAAAATTCGATGCAGAAAATATTTCCTTTCGAACCGTTCAAGCAGCATTTCACAAATGGTTTTTCGATTTTCCATTTGTCTATAGTTCAGTTGGTGTGGTACCCATTTCCATACTTTTGGATTTCTCCCATGGCTTTTAAACGTTGGAAAATTGCTCCTCGGGTCACATTTAGTGTTTGGGCCAATTTTTGTTGCGATTTGGTTGGGTCTTCATCCAATAACGCCTGCAATTCCCCGTCCTCGAACTTTTTTACTGCAGAAGGATGTTCATTGTCTGTTAAATCGAAATCTCCGCTTTTAAATTAGACGAAACCATGTCTCACATGTTCTAATCGCTGGAGCATGTTCACCATAAGTTTCTACCAGCAATCGATGAGCTTCAACTGCTTTTTTCTTTTGGTGAAATAAGAAAAGCAACGAATGCCACTATCATGCTATTATTTTGGCAGAATGAAATTGTCTATTTTTGAAGGTTATCGTCCATAGAAAAATATGACATAGATGCCAAATCATGGAAATGAATACATATTTGTAGCGACATCTATGAGTAAAACCGGCAAACTGCAACACAATAAAGAGATAATATATAAAAAGTATGTGCAGAAGAAATCAGAGGAGAAGAAAGAAATGGTTGACTAAAATAAATAAGAGATTGTGCTTATGATAGGCAGATATTTTAATGCATGAACAAGAGTTAAAGGAAAAAGATATGATACTGAATGGAGACGGAAATAAAAAGTTAAAGATCCTGCAGCAAATAGGCTGGTTATATCTTAAACCACAATATAAATAAGGAGAAAAGAGGAGAAAAGAGAACGGTAATTGATTATCTCATGGTGGACGATAGGTTATGAGAGAAGATCAAACAATTAGACTCTCGAGATTATATAGATTCAGATCACTATCTCGCAATAGTGACATTAGAGGAAGATGATATTAATAATAATATGGAAAGAAAGGAAGTAAAGGTAGATAGAGCGGGGAGAGAAAAAAGAAAGAGATTAAGAGTGTACGAGAAGGGTATATAAGTAGGACGCTAGGGATAGAAGTGGAAAAAGGGCTTGGCAGTTTAAAACGAATTCAATTGAAGGAAAGGTTGGTTAGCGAAAAGGTGTTTCAAGGCTGTATAAGAACGGCGGGAAAGGGCGATAGAATTAGGAATATCGAAAAAAGAAAGGAGGAAAAGATAGTATATATATATATATATATACATAAGTTATATGAGATATAAGTATAAGTATAGGAGTTTAGGGTATAAGTCTAAGGATATATAAGGGGTACATAAGTTGGATGCTAGGGATAAAGCTTGAAAGGGGGCCTGGCAGTTAGAGATAAAGTTAATTGAGGGAAAGGCTGTTTAGCGAAAGGTATTTTAAGGATGTATAAGAATGGCAGGAAAGGGCGATAGAATTAAGAAGATCGAAAAAATAAAGGAGGAAAATATAGTACATGTATAGGTATATGAGTTATAGAGGTATATAAGTATAAGTATAGGGATATATAAGGGGCATATAAGTTATGGGGTATATAAGTTGGATGCTAGGGATAGAGCTAAAAAGAGGGCTTGGCAGTTTGAGACAAAGGTAATTGAGGGAAAGGTTGTTTAGCGAAAAGGTGTTTAAAGGATGTATGAGAGCGGCGGGAAAGGGCGATAGAATTAAGAAGGTCGAAAAAAGCCGGCAAGAGAATGTGGTCAAGATTCTGGGGGAGGGAGGATTGGGTGAGAAGTGGATGATGGAATTGGAAGGGGTTCCGGAGGGTCGAATAAGGAAGAATGAAAGAATAGATGTGAGAAAAATGGCAAAGTTGAGGTAGAAGAAAAGTGAAACTGAAAAGAAAGGAAACGGAAGTCGTTTAGAGTATGAGCGGAAAGACCTGTATGTAGTATATGTGAATTAATATAATCTCTCACTCGTTCACTCATCCGACAGTAAAATTGCGCTATCTTTAATATAGAAGTAAAAATTTATATATCAAAATTATTGATAGATAGTTGGAAATATTTTCAAACAGTTAGCATAAGATAATATAAAATATGCAGGTGGTGTTGAAAGAAACAGAGGTCATACGCACCCTTAGGGGACGCATTATGAACAAAGAAGAAAACATTATTTTACTGCATAATTTAGTCATTCTGTTATAATTTAAAAACCTATCTACCACACATTAATTCAAACTTCATATTTAGGGGTTCATCTTTATTCATTTCCTTGTTTAAAAATAGGAAGATTTTGTTTAAAATACGTTTGTTAATTTGAATATTTAACTGTTTTGATTAAAATTCTTTTTTTAGTGATTGAAAACTTATTTTTATCCCGCATGCACGATTTTCGTGTTTTTTTGCCCTGTCTACAGGGAGAATGTGGCGTTTTTTGAGGTCACTGTAGTCTTTTTTTCCCTAGAGCAAAAAAGAAGAGTAAAAAAGGAAAAATAATGCAAATCTAGGTTTTTTTTACCTATCCTGTCATGAAACTGAGAGGCCGATATTTTCAGTACAGGTAGTATTCTATTCCTCAATAA
>JAAAKG020137246.1:0-12956 GCA_010014905.2 Druon quercuslanigerum
AGAAAAAGATGCGAAATTAAATTTCCACTCAGAATATATATTTTAAAAATTAAAATTCAAGACTTCATTTTCAGGAGTTCAGGGGCCTCCCCACTCCAGCAAAATAATTCTATATCTCCTTTTTGCATCCGACGCCTCAATTATACAATAGCAAATGAAAAGCGCTTCAAGTTGTGCAATATTGAATTGAAACGTTAAAGACACCGATTGAAATTTTAAATCATTCAAAACTGTGAAATTTCCAATTGAAAGCACTTATTTGATTGAATTATTTAATATTCAATCAGTAAATTAAATAAGTTTACATTTAAAGATTACTAATTTTAAGTGCTATAAATTTAAAACCGTTACTTCTGTATTGTATTCGTTGATTTGACGATTCATATTTAAATATTAAAAATTGTAAAAGGACTATGTTTGAAGAGACAATTTGAGAATTGATCTGACCGGGATCTGAAATGAGTTTCTCCAGTTAAGGAGAATGGGCAATATTCAATTTTCGACGATGAGTTCTTTGAAAAGGCGAAGAAAAAAGAAATAAAGGCTTACAATTTAAACCGTTCAATGTTGCAGAATTAGAAATTTAATCTTCATACATTTGTTTCTGATTTTAGGTTTGCATGGAGAACGGAGAGTACAATATTGAATAGTTGAAAACACTTAATTTAATAAACAATAATTAATAATAATATAAAAATAAAATAATAAATTAATAACAAATTAATTAACAAACACTTGTTTCTTCAAAATGGACAATTACGCGTTTCTTGTATTTTTTCCTTTGTCTTAAATAAAAAATTGTGATTTAGATTTAATTTCTTTCAATTTTGTTCCCAAAAAGATTCTCTACGATATTTTATTACTGGGAGTTTTATGAAAACATATTAGTTTTATGCAAGTCAAAATTTTGCAAGACAAATTTTTAACAAACTTTTTCTTAGTAACTCGCCAGCACTTTTTAATAAAACTCCCACAAACAGAATGGTAAAAAAGTTTTTTTAAAGACAAAATATGCTGTGAATCTTCGAACACTTTAAAATTGGCTAATATTACACGGAAAATACCACTTCATTTTTAATCTTCCTGATTTTATTACCCAGCAAATTTTAAAGATGGGTTCAAAGTATAATTTCGAACAATAGAAAAAATTACATTTTTTGCATGTTCATTCCTGAACAGATATTTTCCTTTATTGAAATAAATTTTTTCCCTATAATTTCAGTTATCTTAAGCTTAAAAAGGAGCATTGTTGAAAATGATATATAAAATTAAGATGAAGATTAAATTAAGGTCCTCTTCATTAAAATTGTTTCTTCAACAATAGTTATTTTAGCTTTATATTTTTGCTTTTTCTTGAGATACAAAAGTTGTCACTGCTACATGTTTTAGGGCTCATTTTATTTCCTGCGTGAATCTTTAAATATCACCTTGGTACGTTTGTATTAAAAAAATATTTAGGAATTGTATAATTGTTATATGTATACACAATATTTTACTTTAATACAATTTTTTATAAAAACATAACCAACATGTTATGAGAGAATCTTTCAAGAAATAAAATAAGGTCTAAAACATTAGACTAAATCAAAAAAGCAAGATTTACTTGAAAAGAAAAAATAATTACTCAATGTGAATACTTTCCCAGATTTTATTAATCATTTCTAACAATGTTCATTTTTTAAGTTGACCAAATCTGTGCGTATTTTAGAGTGATACTCTGGGATTAAACAAGCGATTGATGTAGTATAATAGTAATTCACAATGTATTATAAATTATTTTAAAGTAGCATATTTGAATTATTAAAATTATTACAATTTTAAACAATTTACGGAATTACTACTATGGAACCAGGACAGAAGTGAACAAACTTGAGTTATGAATGTTGGGATCGCCGGAATTGACATTAAAATAAATGCATTTTCCAGGCTTGCATATTGAGCTTATTTTAGACAACCATCGATAACCTACCGACCTATTATTTACAACAGAAATTTAATGAAATCAAATGTTCCTGTAGTTCACTAACAATAGGCCAGAACTTCAAAGCATCAAACGCAGGATAGCCAGCAGCACCAAAAACACGTAAATTGACCAAAAACGTTTTTTGGATGAACAAAAAACATTTCACAGGTTAACAACGCCAACGAAATCACATTGTCGTGAAACCGAAAAAGACCTGGATAAAATTTTCAAGCGCCCTCTATAGGTACCGAATAAGCCCGGATACGAAATTATATGCTGACTACATCCCGGCTAGAACAGGATAAGACTCGGATAGAATTTTCAAGCGCCCCGCATAGGTTCGAGACAGACATGGATACGAAATTATATGCCGATTACATCCCGACTATAACTGGATAAGGCCCGGATAGAATTTCTTAGCACTCCTCACAAGTGCCGGATAGGCCCGGATACGAAATTGTATGCTGATTAGATCCTGGCTAGAACCAGGTAAGACCCGGATAGAATTTTCAAGCGCCCGCATAGGTTCCGGATAGACCTGGATACGAAATTATATGCCGATTACACCCCGGATAGAACCGGATAAACCCCGGATGAAATTTCCAAGCGCTCCGTATAGGTCCTAAATACGAAATTGTATGCGTACCGTGAAAGTCACGGATAGACCGGGGTACAACCTGGGTACAAAAACCGTTGTTCATTCGTGATAGGGCCGGATAGAGTCTCGTCTCTATCCGGGTTTTATCCGGGATTCTACCCGGCATTTTAAGCAGTGTGTATAATGTGGGAAAAAATTGGATTGTATCTAAACTCCCAAAAAAGCGGAAAATTGAAATAAATTTCAAACTATTTTTAAACGAATTCGCGTTTATGATGGTAAACCATTTTAGAATACACAAAATATCATAGTATACAGGCAATATGTTGCTGTTAGTCTTAAGAAGTCACTTTTGAGTAAGTTCATAAGCATTGGTTTTTTGGTGCGAGGTAAAATGGATTTCCACAAGACTGCAGGGAAAAACGGATTGAGTTAAGGCTGCGAGGAGAAACGGTTTAGGCGTGAAAACTCCTAAAATTTCAGGCGTATTAATTTTTATTCTCAGCTACCCTGAAAAATGTATCATTTCAATAAATGTATATTATTACCATTCATAATATGCATTTATATTAAAACATGAGTATTTGTATTACCTTTTTTCATAATTTAAAAAGTGCGTGGCCTAAGAAAAACAATTTTGTTAATAAACATTACTGTATCTTGTGTCCTTTTTGAATACATTTTTTTTATTTATAATCTCATCATTACGGCTTGGACAAGCAACTAAACGCCCTTTTAAAGAATGAATAATAACAAATTTGTAGAGCTTTTTTGGGCTCATAAATTATGGTCAATTATTTTTCTTGTCCTATATCCTTTTTCCAAAAATTTAATTTTTTATTTTTAATTACATTTTTTACGAATAAAACAATAAATACGCATCCTATCATATAATGATTATAATGCAAAAATTTTGCCTTTTTTTTGGGTCTTATGTGGTTTTTTCACAAATTGAATTTTTTAATTTCTTATGTGAAAATGTACGTATAAAGCAAAAGGTACGCATCCCATTGAAAAATTGATGCGTAAAAAATTTGAAGATTTGTTTTTGGTGCATAATTTTCGTAAAATGGTCCTCTTTCATATCTTGCGTAGTTTGACAACAAAATTAGAATTTTTAATTAGTTTTTATGGTTAAAACCTTAACCATTGGTTAAGAAATGCTGCTTAGAAAACTCGATCTTTCTTTTTGCTTCTTTAAACTGTGTACAGCGGCGTAGCAAGGACTTTTTTTAGAGGGGTTAAATTTTCTCGCAACTGAGAATAATCGCCAAAAATATAAGAATACTTCAACTTAAAACGGCGAATTAATTTGCGAAGCGGCCGTTGACAAAATAATTAAATTTTTATTCGATAGGAATTATCGAGAAAATTTGAATACTCCTCATTCTTATTTTAAAATCTCAATTAAAAAAAAAATGTTTAAAAGAACCAGTGAAACTTCGACGGCCTAATAAAAAATATAATATGAAAACTATTTCTCGCTAGATCATATTAAACGGAGCTATTTTCAAAAAAATATTGAATTGTGTTTTAAAAATTTATGAAAATAATTTACTTTCCTCAAAAGCACAAAAATAGCGGTGGGCACGAACCTACGTTTTAACCTAGGTTTAAGCATAGGTCTAAACCTAGGGCGAACCTGGTTTGCACTTTTTTTATTAATTGAAAAAGTTTACATAAAAAAAACGAATTTTTATGTAGACAAAAACTTGATTAATGCATTGGGTTCATTAAATTTGTTTAGAGAAATCATAAAATTTATCAACTTTTTATAATTGTTGCTCAATTTCTCATGAGGTTCCCAACTGAAAAGACTGGCATTAAATTTGTTTATAATATATACAGTTATAATCTTAAAGAGAATTTTTTTTAAAATATAATATTTTTGCCATTCAAATTTCTTGCAATATAAACTTAAAAAAACGTATAATTATGGAAAATAGTAGAAAACATTTTTTCAACAAATAATTTGTTCACAAACATTTTTTTTGTTTATTTTATAATATTGAAACATCTTTAACTAAAGTTACTCTATGCAACTTAGGCGATTTCAATAATTTTGCTGTTATTGACGAGAACCGGGAACGTCAAATAGAATAAATGGCAATTTTCTCGTCATATTTGTTTATTTATAAAAAAGATTGTAAGTATAATGTAAAGATCAATATTTGTGGGCGCTACGTTATTTTGAACCAAAAAAGCTGCCGTTACTTCTATCTATGTCTCTTTTACTCTAAAGTCTAATATTTCGTTGATGGAATTTGAGGTAGTTGCCTATTAAATGAGTAAACGATGTCTGCGATAGTGTTTTCTTAGTCTACCATTAAAATAGTCTCGCTTATGCGAGTCGCGTATAACGATGGCCAACAATAAAGTCTCCCTCGCGGCCAGGGGCGAGACTTATAAAAAATTCTTGGCTACATCTTGGCCCTATCTTGGCTGAAGACATAGCCAAAATGAATTATTTTTACTTGGGCACCTATGTCTGAATTAATTCCAGATGATTTTAAAAATTTATATGTAGCCTGATACGGCAGGGACTAATCATTTACATTTCTGTGAAAGCTTTCATGCATTTTCTTGTCGAGAAGCTGTTCCAGGAAGTTTTTGATGTGTGCTTGCTTCGCCAAAGCTGAAAGTGTTCTTTCTTTTCAAATACAAAAGCTATCTTTCTTTAATCAAGCTTATTTCATGTAAAAATGTTTGAAGTGAAAACTGTCTAGATATTAAGCCATTTCGTGCGTGGATAGCACTCGGAAGGATGGCCATCTGCGACGCATGACTGCGTTGTGTATTCGCTGTGTTTTAGCTAACTCCGGTATCATGCAAGAAAAACTTAACAAAGGAAAGTAAGATGAACCTTTAATTTATTGCAATCTAGATTCTACGTCAAATTTTCCATGAGAAGGTCACAGAATAATTGAAATATTTTTGCAGCATTAAAAAATAAAAAAATACAATACATGTCATTAACATAGGCTAAAGGTGATTTAAATCGCATCTTTTTTCAGTAGCAGAACACTACTTAAGCGAATATGGATGCGCTTGAAGTAGCCTTCAGCAGACGTGAAGACATTTAAAAAAATGATTAACGCTGAAAAAAAACTATTGAAATTATTTTGTGATTTTCTGACAACAATTTTTACGTAGGATCTAAATTAAAATAATTTAAATGTTGATCTTGCAGTTTGTCAGTTTTATTCCATGATATGGAATGGATACTATTGAGATACGATAAGGGTATGCTGTAGCGTACCCTTTTCATTCATTCCGTTTGCTAGCGAATTTCGAGCGGGAGGCTTGCCGCTGAGAATGATTGTGTGTATTCGATGGGTAAGCTTAAATGTCTGTCTTTGAACTTGACTTTCGAAATCCCGGATAAATTTTGGATAGGTTGTTCAGCAGTTTTTCTCTTTCCTGGCCAAACGTGCAGGAAAACGCGAGTACCTCTAATCAATTCGGGTGGACCCGCAGATTCTCATTGCTTGTGATTAAATACATACAGTAAATCTAAGCCCACCATAGCAAAAGAAAAAAGTTTCGCACTCTCATAGCCAGTGTATTGTAGTCGCCTAGCGGTTCATGATTAGGGAATTATATAATACTTTAGCAGCAAGGTTCAATAATTTTTCAATGGATTTTCACTCTGTTTCACCTATGTTTCACTAGTACAATAGTACAATAGATTTTGACCATAGTGCTACAGGACTTGAATGCACAACCATCACTATAGACGCTGATGCCATGACCCAAGCTCGGAAGCATCAAAAAAATGTATACATGGCATACATTGAATAATAGCAAGCGTTTCCTTCCTTGCATCAGGACCTTTAAAAATATTATAACTTTAGAATTAGACGGGTATATTACAAGGAGACTCCTTCAGTGCACTATAGTTCTATTTAGCGTTGATCCCATTGCGCGAAACACTGAGCAGCATGCAGCATGGATTGCGAATAGATGATAATGAAGATAATCATCAAGTAAGCTGTACATGCATGACCTTAAGCTGTTCGCTATTTTAGCCTAGACTGCAGCAAGTGATCGATGTCATAAAGCAGTTTTCCAATGATATTCACATGAGTTCGGTCTAGATAAAGGAAAAACAGTTCATTTAACCATATGGGAATTAGAGACTGATAGATAAGGTCACAACGAGACTCAGATTGATTGTGGAGAGTTCTCTCAACTCAGCAAACAAAATCAGGACAATCAGCACCTATGCCCTCCCGGTCCTCACGTACTTATTCGGGCTCATCAAATGGTGTAACGCCGACCTTGAAAAGTAAAACAAAAACCATAGATGAATTAGAAATACAATGGAGGCAGAAAGCTATCCACGGTGAGCACCACAGAACGTTAGATCAGCATGAAGTGGATAGTGAGTAATCCTGGACTAGCACTTTGGTCGCGGTAGGAGAGAGTGTGCAGGAGGAGGTAGTGAGAAGTTTCTGCGGATTTTGTGTGGAAGGTGTGAGTAGAATGTGAGGGTGAAAGGCTGAAAGGTGCGTAGAGTTGTGAGGATTGAATTGGAGAGTTAAAATGGATATGGTATGGATATGGTCACTCGCATATGCTGATGACATAGTGCTGCTTGCAAAGAGTGAAGAGGAGATGATGAAAAGGTTGAGAAGATACTTGGAAAATAATAGATTAGAGTTAATTGCCGATGAGTCCAAGGTTATGGTGTTCAGAAAAAGAGGGGGAGAGATAAGGGAGGGGAATGGAAGTGGAAGGGAAAAGCGTTACAGGAGGTGAAAGAGATCGTGTACCTGGACTTCCTGTTTCGAAAGAATGGGGCAGTGGATACTTATATAAAAGAGAGTAAGAAGGGAAAATGTAGTGATAAGGCAAGTGTGGGGGCTGCGAAAGAAGTTGTTTACAGCTGATTTTGTAAGGAGAATGAAATTGTTTGATTCGCTGGTGATGAGGAAAGAAGTGGGATAAGCATGGAGGTATTGTTGCATGAAAGAAGGGAGAAAAGAGCAGTGTCATGGGTGAAGGGGGTATTGGGTAAGATAGAGAAGAAGAGAAGGAAGGAGGAAGAGGAATGGAGAAGGAACGATTGTATATAGGAGAGAAAGTAGATTTAAGAAGATTGTACATATTGTAAATAGTAGATAAGGATTAAAGATTAGCTGCGGAGGCAGAGGCTGGCAAGGCGAGGCAAAGCGAGAAAATAGCGTCATCCGTGCGAGGCGAGAAAGTAGTGACATGCGTGCGAGGCGATGTGAAGCGAGGAAAGCAAGGTCGGCTTAGAGATAATGTGTGGAGGGATGTTAGTTTTTCAAGAGTTAGTTGTAAGAATATTCTGTAAAAATCGAAGTGTAAGCAAGTCAATTTTTTAAGGACAGCAGACTGAAAAGAAACGTTTATCTAAAAAAATTTAAGAAAAATCCAATATTTAGCAAATGTCTACAGCACCAGAAATTATCGCAAACACGTGTTACTTCAAGATGTGGTCGACCGGTGCCGATTATGTGGAGATACCAACAAAATACAAATACAAAATCATGTAGCGTGCATTATGCATCAATAACTTGCCTTAAACCTAGGAATCCTAAAAGAAAGAATGCTTTTATGTAGATACATTCCAATGCCCGTTTTAGAAAGCGAAGATTTCATCTTATATTGGGATGTTGCTATCCACACGGATCATTTCATCCGAGCCAATTGACCTATACAGTCAACCTGTACAACCAAGATCCATAAGTATAGCGAGTTATGGCATGAGATTAAGACCATATGGAGGAATGTGAATCATGCACCTATTCATCCTATTTTGATTGCGGCTGCAGACAATCTGCACGCAAGATGCGCTGCACAGCTTTATAATTTAGGAGTCAGAAGAGTATTGGCAGTAACTCAGAAGGCGGTTGTATTAAACACCTGACTCATTGTAAGATACTTTCTAGACCATCAGGAAACAAGTGAATAAAAACCTTCGGAGTGGCAGATAACCTACATCACCTCATCAGGTTTCAAGCATCTTATTAAATAAACTTATAACATCTTCATCTTATCAGTCACTTGACTCATTTCGTGGCTTTGCTGTAAGACCGGGTTCAGCCGAGTAAAAGTTTGAAAAAAATATATATAATGTAACGATGCTGGTTCGGTGGGGGCTAGGCCCCCAATCCGCTTTACCATTTATTCCCTCCAGACGCTTCAGTCTAGCCAGGGTTCAATTTAGGGATAAATAATAAAGCGATGAACTCGTTTGTTAACAGTAAAAGAATGGTTTCGTTTATTCCCCTAGCGAGTTAATACTAATTAATCCTAAGTGTGAGTGTGACGAGTGTGCGTGTAAGCATGAGTGTGCGTGTGTATGTGTGTGAGCCATAGGTAATCTTAAGTGTACGTCCGGTATGTCCGCGGTTAACAAAGCTTGATTGTGTCTGTGAAGTGTGCGTCCTAATAGCTAGGTACATTTATACGGTGTGTGTACGGGAACGTGAGGAGGAGGTCGAGTAGGTGCGCAGCACGCAAGTTCGCTAGTCCGGTCCCTGATCCCGTCTCCCTAGAAGAAACGGTTACGGTGCGGTGCGGATCGAGAGAGTTGGGGGGAGAGAGGCGCTTTGGTAGAAGCAGGTGGTAGGTGTGTGCGGGACGCTCTGCCGGCTCTGTCAAGTCAGTCGAATCGGGGGGAGTCCAGGGTGGTCCGGGGTAGGATGGGTTTTGGCCATCGAACCCCTTCGCCCGGCGTGCAGCCACGGTTGCGCCAGGTAGTCGCACGTCGGGTGGACCTCGGGAGCGGGTGCGGGAGTGCAGGAGTTCGTCATCAGTTGGTCCCGGTCGCTCTGCAATAGGTGCTCCAGGTGGTAGAGAAACCAGTCGGCTCGTCGAGTGCAGGCTTCCTGGTGGGACCGGCTGGCTGCCCTTGACGAACTGCCTTTTTCTCACTGCTGCGCGTGCTTTTATAGTCTGGCGGTCGGTTGGCTTGGTGGGGTGCGCAGGCGCACTGTCTAGTCTCGTGGAAGTGGGAGGTCGTGTGCTTACCTTGTGACGCGTCGATCGATGCCGCGTGGTAATATGACTGAAATCCAAAATCATATCATTTTTGTGTTTAGGATAATTAACTTTATTGTTAAATATGTTCAATATTGTTGTACTTTGAAACAATGGTAATTGTTGTAACGAAATGCTTTTCTCTCTTTGTTTCAGTTACATTTATCCTTCTATGGAGGATTTGGCGGAACAATTGCTTTTTGTTTTAGGCCACTTTGGCTTAAAATCAGTAATAGGTTTTGGTGTTGGTGCAGGAGGAAATATACTTGCACGATTCTCACTGGTACACCCAGAAAAAGTTAATGCACTCTGCTTGATTAATTGTGTGTCTACGCAGGCTGGATGGATTGAATGGGGTTACCAGAAGTTAAATGTTCGCCACCTCAGATCCCAGGGTATGACCCAAGGAGTCCTGGACTATCTTATGTGGCATCATTTTGGTCGGGTGAGCATACTACTCTAACACTATTGTTTTATTTCTTTTATAGCATTCTGCGGGTACACGCAGGTTGATTAAAGACCTTGCTGTCCTTCAGACTGTTTCCTGTTATTTAATTTATTTAGAATTTATTGCATGAATGTGCGGAAGAATTATCGCCACTCAACCAGGGAGTCAAATACATGCATTTTACCATTTTCCACCATCCTTCTTGCAGTTGTCTTAACATTCATCTGTGTCACAAATTCACTCAAATTTTCGTCTAAAAAAAGGGAAATTCTAGTTTATTTTGTAGACCTCAGTAAGCGAAAAAATATGAAAAATAATTAGTACGTAATTAGGCGAGCCAAAACATAAATACTGTTTGTGGAACTTTCCGGGCTCTTCAGCCTTTTGGTAGGCCGGAATTACATCGAATGATACAAACAGGATCTACAAATTTTTTAATCTGTTGCATTCCTTCCGTTTTCGAAAGATTTTTCATAAATTGAATCTTTCCTAATCTTTCTTCCTTTACTGGAGAACAAAATTCTAAATGTTGTGGAAGCATTTTAAACTGCGTTACGGAATTTCGGCACGATCTTTGTGAGTGCAGGCGTTTCAAAATGCTTCAATGTGATTCAAAAAGGTGAACAAATTACGTTTCGCCAGACTAAATTTTAGCTCGCAAATTAGTGCTTCTTCAAATGACTCGAAAAGGACAATTTCTGCAACAATTATTTATTTATGAAAAGGATGCCTGAAGCCTGACAGTAATACTTATAAGCGCGAATTCCGCTATATGCTCTTTTTATTAGCGGTCCTTCAATTTACAGTGCTTTGCCATATTATTAGGCCAAGGTTTAAAAATTAAAATTTTCACATTGTTTTTGTCATATATTGTAAGTACTTTGAGGGTTCTTTTGTCTTTAAACTCCTAGTTAGCTAGATTTGCCAGATTCGTATTTATCGTATTGAAGCTGTATTACCTGCTGAAGGTTGCTATATGAAATAATGATTTCAAAAAAGTTATTCAAAGAATAATTATCTAAACTGAGATCAAGCATTTTTACAATAAAATATGACTCTTGAATAGAAATCACTTTAGAATTTTACTTTGTAAGTGATACACTTACTCCAGCGTTGCTGCCATTTTTAAAAACAATGTTCCATGCCCTTTGATGTTAGCGCCTTCAAGACACCCTGTCATTTCTCTTTGAATAATTGCTACGTCCAGAAAATATTTGCCTCGCATCGTCATTTTCATTTCAGGACAGAGAAAAAAGACGTATGGTGCCAAATCCATGGGATAAGGAAGGTGTTCCATAGTTGCGCTATTTTTCTCCGCCAAAAACTGCTTTACAATCAGGGCTGTGTGAGCCGGCGCATTTAAATCGGACCGCTTCATTTGGTACCGCTGACGAAAAATCCTCTTACAGAAAACGACGCCGAATAGAACGTACTGCTCCGATTGTGCCGAAATTTTTACTGAATGCTTGCAACACGTGTAAATGACACCTTCAACACAATCATTGACTATAGCGTTGCCACGTTTCCAGAAAAAAAAGTCTACAAACTTTTTATACACGACTCGTAAAGCTTCAATACGACGAGGCATACTATTCATACAGTTTTAAATTTTAATCTTTATCTCTGGGAAATTTTTCCAAGTGTGATTGTGTATCAGAAGAAGCTCTTCTTTGGTCGTTGGATCGAGCTTACTGACGTGCCAATTCGTCTGGCAAATCTGGAAAATCTAGCGAACTAGGAGTGTGAAAACACAAGAACGCTCAAAGTACTTATAACAAATGACAAAAGTATCACATCTGATTTAAAAAAATTAATTAGTATTTTTATGCAACGAAGAAAATGTAAGTTTTGGCTAAGCTTTTGCAAAGTGCTGTTTTACGTAAAATATTGAAATTCATTTAAAAATTCCTCAAAATACTAAAGCTTATGTGGAAATGTTTTTAATAGGGTAAAGAAGTTTAGAATACTTTAAATTTGTTCTTAAGAAAATATCTGACTAAAAAATTGTTTCATGGAGACTTTTAGCTTTTAATCATTTTATTTTCAGTAAGTTTTTAAAAGTTTCTAAGCATGCATTTTTTTGTGGTTATTGTAAATTTCAAAATTGCATACATAATTCGTTATTTTAAATACAGATTTAATGAAAAGTTATTTACATCAGTTCTTTTTTTTGAGTGAAGACTGTCTTTACAATAGAATCAACCAAAAATTACTGGGACACAGAAGTACGCCGTCATTATAATAATTATTAAAAATTTCGTAAAAAGTTTTTTTTCATATTATGCATTTATACTCTATAATTTTAAATAAGTGAGTAGATAAGTAAGGAAAATTCTGGATCACTTTTTTCCCTACAACTAGCAAACTTGCGGCTTGAGCGCAGAAGGTTGTGAGATCAGTTTCGCTCCTTGTGCTAACGAACGAATCACAGTGTTGTATCCGATTCTCACTATCGATATTGAAAATCAATACTTGAATACAGGAGTGGAATTTTTTCACCTAAAAATATGGAATAGCATATGATATCTGACGTTGCAATATCAAGGTATAAATATCTGCTATCCCCGAAATTGAAGTTTTTCGCACCAAATAATATAATTTATATGCTATACGTTGTAACGAGAGGTAATACACGTGTGCTTTCAGCATGTACACGTCTATCGAGCTCTCGTTAACTATAACCATACCACGTTGCATACCATACCCCTACCCTCTCTCTCCCCACCACCGACATAGCATCGAGCATTGATTGAACCTTTATCAGTCTAACTGTACTGTCCGAAAAAGTAGTCTCAAGTACCTTTTTAATTGTAGAGTGGAGCGGACCCCTCACCTGCAATATACCGAGAGACTCGTACAACCCCTTGTCAGTCATCGCCTCAATCAGAGCATGATCATCCAGTGTCAGTGGAGCATATACTTCTCCACGGGACAAA